>BMAO01037755.1:0-16275 GCA_019973975.1 Trichonephila clavata
AATTTTTAATCGCATTATTCGTAAAATTTTAACTAAACATAAATGTTCAAATTTTGCTTGTCACTATTTTGATGATATAGTTATTTTTTCAAATTCTTTAGAGGAGCACTATGCTCATTTAAGAAAAGTATTCAAAATTTGTGAGGAGGAAAACATTAAACTAAAACTCTCAAAATGTGTTTTTGCAAAACATAAAATAAATTTTTTAGGCTATGAAATTAAAGAAGGTTGCATTACACCAGATAATCAAAATATTGAAACTATTAAAAAATTACAGCCCCCTAAAAATGTAAAACAACTTCAAAGTTTTCTTGTTCTGTAAATGTTTACAACAAATTCATTGATTCATATGCTAAAATTAGAGAACCTTTAAATCAACTCTTAAAGAAAGATAAACAATGGAATTGGACTGCTGAATGTCAAACAGCCTTTGAATTGTTAAAAAATAAATTAACAACTAAACCTGTATTACAATTATATGATCCTAATTTACCTCTTCATGTGTTCTGTGATGCTTCTCAAAGTGCAATTGGTGCAGTTTTAAAACAGCCAGATAATTCTGGTACTCTTCACCCAATATCTTATCATTCTAGAACTTTACGTGACTATGAAAAAAATTATTGTATCACAGAATTGGAATGTTTGGCCATAGTAGATGCTCTTGATAAGTTTTATTATTATTTACATGGTAAAAAATTCATAATCCACACTGATCATGCTGCTCTTGTTTGGCTTAAAAATGTGAAAAATTTAAGGGGTAGGTTATTTCGTTGGTCTTTAAAATTAAGCATGTTTGATTATGAAGTAAAAATATTTAAAAAGGGACTAATAATGTTGAAGCTGACATGTTGTCGAGACATCCTATTGCTCAATATATCCAGCACTCTGTACATTTACTTGAATTAGATGAGATAAAAACATATCAAATTTAGACAATGTAAATGGTCCTAAATATAAGAAAGTTAATGATGTCATTGTCCTTAAAAAGAAAAATCTGTTTAAAATTGTTGTACCTTTTTCATTAAGAAGAAAAATTTTTGCAAAATGCTCATGAACAATTTGGACACCCAGGTACTCATAAAATGATAAATTTAATTACTCCTCAATACTACTGGCCTCATATTAACTTAGATATTTCAAAATTTGTTAAACATTGTGATGTATGTCAATTAAATAAGAAGAAAAGGCAAAAAAAGATTTGGCCTTTTACAGGCTGTACCTCCCACAGATCAACCTTTTGAGTGTATCTCTGTTGATACTGTTGGTGGATTTAATTATTATAATTCTACTAAAAAATTTCTCCACTTAATAATAGATCATGCAACTCGCTATGTTTTGGGCTTTTCCTTCCAAAAGTGAAACAACAGAAACCTATACAAATTGTTTGAAACAACTTTTCCAAATTCAAATACCCAGTAAATTGTTAACTGATAGAAATGGTGCTTTTACCTCATCTAGATTTAAACGCTTTCTAAGAATTATAGTGTGAAACATTTATTAACTACTTCTCATCATCCTCAGACAAATGGAAAATGTGAACGTGTTAATCAGTCTATTGTAACTAAATTAAGATGTAAAGTAAATTCTTCTCCTACCAAAATTCCATGGACGAAACTTTTAGAACAAGTAATTAATGAATATAATTTAACACCTCACTCAGTCACAAAATTCCCTCCTGCATATTTGTTCTTTGGCAGTTTACCATATACACCTCCCTTAGCTCAAAATCAATTTTACCCTCCAGTTGAAGAAGCCAGAAAATTAGCAAAAGAAAACACTATTAAATATCATGAGAAAAACAAAATTAAGTATGATGCTCGTTTCATTGATTCTCCCTTTGAACCTGGTGACATTGTAATGTATGAAGAATTTAATTATCCAAATCGTAGAAAATTATCCCCAGTTTTTTCCGGCCCCTATGAAATAGTACAAAAATTGTCAGATGTAAATTATGAAATAACCAAACCCAATGCTTTAACCAAAAAACCTACTGAAATTGTTCACGTGTCAAAATTGAGAACTTATTATCCTCCTGAAGAATTAAAATTAAGTCACGAATGATAATCATTTTAATAACCAAAAAATTCACACACAGCTACACAAAACCAGACCATTGTCCTTTTACCCCTCTTAGGTGGACCCCCTTCTTTCCACTCTTAGGATAATTTTTCTTTTTTTAAAAAAAATGTTGTTGTGAAATATCACTATGAGAATGAATACAGATCTTATAATTGTGCGAAACATGGGTCCACCTTCCAATCCAGTTCAAATTTTTTCCTGTTTACCTCTCAGTATTCTGTTTCAGTTTTGGAGAAGTGTGTACTCTTGGATGGAAACAGGGAAGAGTTTGAATTAAATTCCCCTTCCTTAATAGTCTTAATATACTGAGATTATTAAGTTTACTTTTAGACAAAGTCTATTATTTTATTTTGAAACAAACTTAGATGTTCCTTTGATGTTTGTCCTTGATGGTATTTTATACTACAATTATGTTTTTGAATCTTATTTTTGTTTACATTCCATTTCAAGTGTTTATTTTTTTTATTTTTGATATAGTGTGTACTTTATGATGCAACGTTTATAGTGGTAACCAGTATTACTTCAACCACTCAAGAAAAAGTGAACATTTTGAACTTTGATACAAATTGAACTTCCATACATTTTGAACTTTGCTACATTTCGAACTTTATTACATTTCTGATTTTAATACAATTTGAAGGTTATTTATGGGTACCCATATTTTACAGTTATATTAGTGTATATTTGTTATCATATTTTATTTCTGTGTTGGAGTTTTTATGTCTGCTGGTTGATGTGAAGGAAAATTTTTAATAATAATATTTAATTTAAAATGTAATATCTCTGTAAGGTACTTGTGTGTGTCAAGGGCCCTGGCGCATACACGCGTCTTACGGAAGGGGGAAAAAATGTAATGACTTCTTCTAATTCTCCTTAACTGTACCCCGTCAAATTATTTTCTAGTTCTTTCGCCTCTGACTGTTATAATCTTAATCTAATTGTACGACCGCGTAATCTTAATCTAATTGCTCCCGCTCATTTGCAGCCAATCACGACTCCTGTTATAAAAGAGTCGTACGACCTTCACCGCCACTATAAAAGCTCTGAACACATACACGTTTGCGCGCGCGCTTTCGCTTCTGTTTTTGTCTACTTCAACATGTAGTCCGCTGCAGCTTGTTTTGTGCTTTGTGTTATGTGTGTTTATTTGTGAATCCGTCTGTGTGTATTCATGTTCAGTGTACAATAAACAAGAATAACTAACCTCAAGACAGCCTCCTCTATAATATTGAATATGCAACATCAATCATAAAAAATAGTAATCATATAAAGAAATCCATTCCATCGGCCACGCCTATTACATATATATATATATATATATATATATATATATATATAGAGAGAGAGAGAGAGAGAGAGAAAACAGTCATTTTTGAATTTATATAACTCTTGTTGCTTAAGAATATTTTAAAAGTTTAAAAAAAGTCATTGCTAATAAATTAAAGTTAAATTTATGTTTGAGAAACTATTATTAATATTTTATATTATAAATTTATAAAGCTTTTTTAATTTTAATTTCGTGTCGGACCACCGTTTGGTTCGTGGACCAACATGGATTAGAAAACTGCGGATTGGACCAACCTGCATTAGAGCATTTGATTGAGAAAAGACTAGATTGATTTGAATAGTTGTCATTCTAGAACAAAGGTTCTCAAACATTTTTGTGTCAAAGACCCTTTGCCATGTTTTTCGGTTTGGGGTAGACCCTGCTTATCCAATATTGAATTTTTGCAATTTTATCACCTTACATGTCTTTTTGACAGCTGGTGTAGAGCTACTTACTTTAAAAGAATTAAATTTCCAACTGTAGTGAAATATAGTGTTTAAAACCTAAAAAGCACACTTGTTAAATAATTTGATTAAAATTTAATTAATGCATAAAATAACTGAATAACAAACAAATGCTTCAAATGGGTGTTTCAATTGTAAATTTTCAACATTTGGTATCAATTTTGTCCTTAATCTTTTCTGATTGTAGTGACCAGTCCCTTTTCTTTTTTTTGTTTTTTGTTATGGAGATTGGCAACCACGCTGAGACTCTTCACAAGGAGAAAAGCAATTAAAATTTATTTCACGATATTTCCATAATTTGGGACAAATAACTAGTATATCTTTTTAAAACCAAAATTGCTTGTGTATCCGTTTCTAAATTTTACTTTAAGATCTTCGTTAATGCCCATTCCTTTTAGTTTCTGCTGTAATAAGAATTTTTTTTCAATGTAACCACTTGAATTGGTTGTTCACTGAGGTATTATCACAGTCAAATCTTTCTCAAGCCTAGTTTCAAAATCTGAATAAAGGGCAATTAAGTGCTGAATTTAGATGGAACGTTCTGACAGATAGTATGTGACAAGTTGAGGGAACTCACGACCTCAAATATTATACTGTTTTTATTTAATTCTGGAAAGAAACGCTGAAATGGTCCTGATTTATATAAAATTTATGCTTTCACCTTATAACTGCAAATTAACTTCACTAAATTAAGTAAATAAATATGTTAAATAGGGAAAATCTGGTTACCACACTGGATTAAATTTTCTTTTAAAATTAAAATTACAATCTGGTTTAATGTGAACCACTATGGTAGACCCCCATTTAGACTCATGGACCCCAAATTATTTTTCGTCATAGACCCTTGGGAAGAACACTTTGGGAATCGCTGGTCTAGAATAACGTAGATACTTTTGGTGATGAACTTCGCAATTTTGAGTCATGGTTAGGTAAAGATGATTGCACCTGGCTTAGTTCCAAGATCTCTTTATTTCTATACCACGCTATAGGAAAGTTTAGCAGCTCCGTTGGGCTTATAAAGAGCAGCAGTATGATTGATTCTCAATCAATACGTTTACAGAGAAACACGAAGGCTACAGCTACAGATCTTTAATTCTGATCCCTTGTAAAGTGATTAGGACGATGCTAAGTCCGTATCTAAAGTCCATTCGATAACTTAGAAAAACTCGGTTGAATGTTACGTATCTCAGCTCTAATTTTTTGGGAGAAATTAGAATTAGTATTTGTCCAATAATATCAGATTAAGTATAAATTAAAACTGTACTATTATAATAATAATTGATTCTATTTATATAATTATTCTAATACTATCAATTTAACTTAATTAGTTTGTGAGCATTTATTTTTTTTCAAATTAAATTCAATTTGGCTCCTTAAGTGTGTCTTGGCGACAGTCGGAAACTCAGAAACAAAAAAAGAAAGTTAAGGTATTTTTTTATGAATAAGAAAGAAATAAAAGAACAAGCATACACACAAGGAAAACTACTATGTGAATTAGTATTTGTCCAATAATATCAGATTAAGTATAAATTAATACTGTACCATTATAATAATAATAATTGATGTTATTTATATAATTATTCTAATACTATCAATTTAACTTAATTATTTTATAAGAATTTATTTTTTTCAAATTCAATTCAATTTGGCATCTTAAGTATGCTTTGGCGATTGTCGGAAACTCAGAAACAAAAAAGTTAAGGTACTTTTTATGAATAAGAAAGAAATAAAAGAGCAGGCATGCAAGGAAAACTACTAAGTGAATTCTATTTCATATTAAGGACAGTACCTAAGAAAAGTTTGTTTAAAGAATTTGTCTTCATGTTTCAGCGATTTTGACTCTTAATTCTGGATTTATGTATTTATCGAAGTGTGTTATTTTCTATATAAAAAATAAATAAGAAAGTGCGAGGTATAATTTGTTTATTTTTTCTTCTATTTATGAAAGTATTTTCATGTTAAGTTTGGTGATTCGCATGTAAGTTTTCAAACCTTTAAAAATAATTTTCTTTTTAAGTTACAAGAAAAGCTAAAAAGGGAAAAAAATTAATATTTTTTGAATTTTTTTCGTTTTTTTAGATGTATTTTATTTGCATTTCAATAAATTATATATTTTTCTTTCATCGTTCTGTTTAGCTAATATATATTACTGTACCTTATTTTATATGTGAAGATTTTGTTTTTACCATTATTATTAAGAGCTCTTTCACTAGGTACTCGAAATTATTACAAAAAAGATTATGATATAAAAATTAAAAAATAATAAGAAGAAAAATACTTTTTGTATAACTATTCAACTCACGTTAAAATAAAAACTTAAAATAAGAAAGAGTGTTTGCTAAATGATCCTTTCCTATTTATTGTCACTCTAGACCATCTAAAAAGAAAAGAGAAATTTTTCCTCTAAGCAGTTTAATATATTTGAATGTTTACAGGTTTCCGCATGAAAATTATGGAAAGGTTATTTACATATAATAAGCCCGAATTCTTAAAGAATACCATTACTGTGTTTTAAAAAAATAATTTAAAATCATCTACTGGTTTTTATTTGCATAGGATAATATTTTTGGAAATTTTCTCTCGATAATAATTTATTATTCTGGTGAGATTCTGCTAAAAATCAAATTAAGTGAAGAAAGAGAGATCTTTTAGGCACAATTAATCTTAACACTGTATATGCTTGACATTTTTGATTATATAACACATACTTTACATTAGTGCTAATGGAAATATATACAATTAGAAAGAAACTCTTAAGTGTTTATTCAAATTAATAAATTAATATATTGTGTAAAATACATGAATATTTGTTTTTTAAGACCACACGATAGGCTTCAATGCAAACTTTTTATTACTTAAAGAAAGTTTAAAACTTGTTTTCTGAAATTGTCAAGGAAAGGGTTTTCCACTGTTAACTCTTATTTTGTACGGCCTTGTGGTTTTGAAAAAGGCTTAAATGCAGTAATAGATAGTACAGAACGATATATGAAGAAGTGCTTCGTTACACATTGACGGTCAATACCATTCGGAGATCCCTCCAAATTATTATGTTAATTCTGTCTTTAGACGAGGAATGTTAGATCGGGTTCACACACACAATTATCCTATGGAAGAGAAGATATCTCGAACTCACAAGAACTTCAATTGAATCTATTTTGTTCTTTTTTACAGGCACCAGAAACTGACCATTTTGCTGTTAATCTGTAATTTTTTCTGAACTGCACATTTCTTATTGTCCCCTTATCACCAACTGTATTTAATTTAATCTTTGTAAGTTTC
Source organism: Trichonephila clavata (assembly GCA_019973975.1). Classification (NCBI taxonomy): domain Eukaryota; kingdom Metazoa; phylum Arthropoda; class Arachnida; order Araneae; family Nephilidae; genus Trichonephila; species Trichonephila clavata. Next base: position 7,150 of record BMAO01037755.1, read on the forward strand.
CATATACAATTTAAATTGTTTCAAAAGTCTAGAATAGGAAAAAAATCTTGAAAATTCTTAGTCTTTCCAGTAGCTTTAAGTCTGAATCTGTATTCCACTCAGTTGGAACAATATGACACCGTAAGTGACGACCGCGTTTGTCATGGTCAAGAAGATACTTTTCTGAATCACAAACATGGCGCCTGCAGTCACTTTCAAATCCACATCCTTGATGTTGTTCAAGAGCAGGAAAAGGGCCAGAAACGATTTGTCATTTTGCTTCAGGACAAAAATCTCCCCAGCGCATTCGAAACCAATTCGCTTCAATTTTTCTCCCTCTTCATAAACTCCGGAACCGCTTTTAGTGATCATGTAAAACATGTTCATCGATATTAGGAAATTGATTGTGATGAAGCAGATGACCACTTCTGTGCGAAAAGTTTTATCATTCGACATGGCAACACTGATGGTTATGAAGATTAAACAGGTGAATATGCAATAATTCAAAAGAGCACATGCGTTCAGAGCCTTGTCAATGGCTTCGACCAACGCGACAATCGCTTTCAGGGCCTTGATGTCGTTAAATATAAATGTCGACAAGTTTTGCGTTTTCAGCTTCTTGGTTAAGCTTTCTCGATAAGATTTGATGATATTACTTATAGTTATATAAGTACTATCACATAATAACATGGATATACCACAAATAATACCTCCACTGGTCACAGAAGTCATTACAGACGCCAAAACTACAGCTAAACATGGCTCTTTGAACTCTGGAGGTATATAAAAAGGAAATTTTAAACTCTTTTTGTAGAATTCCCATTCTTGGTAAAAGAAAACAATACTCATTGGAGTTAATAATGCAATTATAGATACAAAAGACAATAAAAGATGGCTTCTGATATATTTATTCCCAATGAAAGCATTTGGATTCATGTTGTACGACAACTTTATCAGCTGGTTGAGACTATTGCTTATTTCAAAACGCTTTGATTTTAGAACAAAACGAAGTATAAAACCACAGGTGTTTGTCGCATACAAAGACAGTGCCACGATTGTTGAAGGTATCACTTGATGGATGAAGGACATGCTGATTACAAATATTAATAAAATAAAAAATCGAATTGTGAGTTTGAATAAATTCATCATGTGGTGTTGCATAGTTTTTGGCTCCGTCGCTGGAGAAACTTTTATAGGAATCGTGGTTATCAATGAAAGTGCTACACATATCTTATGCAAGCCGGTTTGTTTCATATGAGCTGGTGAATTCATTTTTGAAGGATTTGATATTTTTATCATTTGTTTTAGCTCTGATGATTTTTGAACAGTGTCTGTAGTTTCTGTACTACTCTATAGAGCATCATTGGAGGTAAATCGTGAAAATGTCAATAACATAGAAAGACAGAATGATTTTTCTTTCATAATGTATAGTCTATTGTTTTATGGGTTGCTTTTTGATTACATAATAAATATAAAATGAATTAATCTTCACAGATTAAAATGTAATACTAAATGAAATTAAACTTACACTCACTATTCCAAGAACATCTTTCTTAATCCATTTCTATATTCGGTCTAGCACAATTTTGGTGTTATACTTTTGGCGAAGTTTGGCGAACATGTCATACCAACTCATTTTTAATATAATGTCGTAATTTTACTGTAAAATATTTAACCAATTAAAAAAATTGTTCTCAGACGTAAATATTTTTCTTTTATTACGTTAAAAAGTACTGGCGTTTCTTACTCTATTAAAATAATCTGGTAGCATTTTAATGAAATGTTTAAAATATTACATAATTGGATCTTCGCGTTTCTGAAAGCCAGATAAAATAAATCGATTTTGAGTGAATACAACCTTCTGTGTAAATCAATAACAGCAATTACGCATTTTTTTTTGTTCAACAAGAATATATATTTTCAAGCAACTGATAACTAAGCAACAACCATCACGCTACCATTAAGTTTTATATCAAATCAATAGAATGATGAAAAAACGCGTTAGGTTATTGTTTCTTACGTTACCATGAAAAACGGATCCTAAACATAAATTGTTACATTATTTTTTTTATTTACACTGCTTGAAAGTAATATAACACAATGATAAATATATATTCAGTAAATTCATAGCAAAAAGAACATTAGTTTGTATGAATAGAAACTTGAAAATACTAAGGACATCACAACATTATAGTACTTATTCCATATAATTTTTGGATATTTCATTTTTGCATTCTGAAAATTCACGCTTCCCATATTTTAATGTGTGAGGAAGTAATGGTAATTTTATATATAATAAATATAGTTAGTTCATGTAAAGAATAAAAGTTTTTACAAGTAATATAAAAAAGGTTTTTTTTAAGTCAATTCCTACTTTGAATGGATGAATAGAAAGTATTTTATTAACGATTAGAAATTTGAACAAGATATATATATATATATATATATATATCTTGTTCAAATATATATATATATATACTAGCTGATATACCCGTTCTTCGCACGGGTGAATTTAAAAATTAAACAATACAGATTGAAGGATAAAGAAGTTTTCAATGAATTAATTTTACGTGAATTGCAAATTAAACAACAACAACAAAAAAAGGTTTTTGCATATCTCAGCTGAGCAAAAAAACCCATATTTGTTAAATTTTAAGTCTGAAGGTCTAATAGCTGATTAAAATAAATTTTTTTTTATTTATAACGCCCCGTAACTCTCTTGTGGGTTGATTTTTGAAAACACCTTCTTAAGCTGATCTCTGCTCAGCAAAAGTAACCCATTGTTACAAATTTTGTGTAACGTACGCTTAAAATAGTGTAAATAATTTATATTTGGGTGTAAAATACGTAATATTACTTTCTGTTGTACTTATTTTGTGTTAAAATTGTAATATTCGCAAGCAACGCCATTCCTTACATTATAATGGCGATTCACCGGAAACACTGCGAAATGTTGAGCCAAAGTTTGCATCATTTTTGGCGAATACGTTGGCAGCTTGGCGATTTATTGAACGGTGCAAAAGTTGCTTCTCCACAAAAATATACATATTTATGCCAATTCTCATAGTGATCGGTTGAACGGTGTAGGATTGAAACGGTTTCATGTATACAACATCCATTCTTTATATATATATACAGGAGACCAGCTTCGTTCTCATCCCTACTCTGTGCTGTTTACGGGGTGAGAAGCGACACCGGTAGAACGCCTGACGGGAATAACTGATAAATTATCGAACGCCAAGAGTAGAAAATTATTAAAGTACTAATATCGCTATCAAAAATAGGGGTTGGTGGAAGAAAAGTAAAAATTTAGGGTTGTATGCATTTTTTATTGTCGAATCATAAAAAATTTTTTAATTAAAAATTTTGTCCAAAAAATAAAAATTTAGGGTTGACTACCCTTATTACTTAGGGGTATAAAAAACAGTTTACGTCCTATTCTCAGACCTACTGAATATACGCACAAAATTTCATACACCTATTTTGCTATTGTAACCCATGAGCAGGGTGATTTGGACGGCAGAACAGAGAAAAGTCACACATCTGGCGCGAAACCGATTTTCGACGCCAAGCTAAACAAACGGCGGAATAAGTAACACACAGGGTAGACAATTGCGCATTTTAAGGTTTTTAATTAATATTTTTTCAAATAATTGCAATATCGGAATGAAAAATAGTTTACGTCCTATTCTCAGACCTATTGAATATACACACAAAATTTCATAAGAATCGAGCAAGTCGTTTCGGAGGAGTTTGGTTACAAACACTGTGACAGGAGAATTTTATGTATTAGATAGGGAGAGTGAACTAATAGTAAGAATTGAAAAAAGAGCATGATTTGTCTGCAATTTTGTAACATTACACACCCGGTTTGGCAAGTTTGGCTGAAAAACCGGTTTTCGACGCCAACCTTTGTCATTGTTTTAACAGTTACATTGTTACAACAATGGAGACGAATCTAAGTTGGTATCGAGTGAGTGAATATTAACGTCCCACTGTTCAGCTACACAAGGGCTTTTGGGGACGGTCCGCGTAATTTTGAACCATGGTCAAGTGACGCGGTCGATACCTGAGCTGGCACCCCTCTCCTAACTACCACACTACACCAACGGGAGGACGTTTGAGCTCTCGACAGATTTAACGCGTTCATCACATCCCTACACGGCGGGTCTTCAGTGGTACTGGGATCGAACTCATGACACGCTAGCCACGATCCGATGCCTAGACCACTTGGCTACCGCGGCCACAATGTTGGCGTCGAAAACCGGTTATTAATTTAATTAATGAATTAATATTTGAAAAACCTGTATTAACATCAAGTAATACAAGTTTAAAAAAGTTTATTTGAACTTATAATTCGATGAATAGAAAGTATTTTATTAACGACTGACAATTTCAACAAGATAAATATATATATATATATAGAGAGAAAATGAGCTAATAAGTAGGAATTGAATAAAATAATTATTTTTAATTCTTTGATTGATTTAATAATTTGATTTCATAAATTGATTTAAAATCTTACGTCCCAAATTATAAATTAAAAAAGAAATATCCCTTTTTAAAACTTTTTTAAAATCATTATGAAAGTAGATTAGAATATTTAAGCAATAACTAGCCTTTATCCCTTCCCTTTGTTGAATTTTTCATTACATTCTATAACTATATATTGTATTTAAGTTATTTTTTTATTGAAATAGTTCAATCATTGTGCTTTTAATGCATAGAAAAATATTCCTATAGATTCTGTACTTCTTGATTTAAAAAGGACAGAATTTGAATTTCAAAAAGAGGAGAAGTATATTTATCCTTTACACGAGTGCTTCTCAAACTTTCAATGTTTGCGACCCAATTTTCAATCATAATTTTCATTGCGCTCCCCTCCATACAATAATAATGTTTTGAATTCATTAATAATGTACCTTGACACTAAAGCAACAACAACACAATACGACCTTAGTTATAAACAATACTTATCAGGATAAGTATTAAATTTTGAATATGACAAACCCACATGGGCTCACTAGTAATTAATAAACTTTTGTTCTTAACTTAGAATTCATAGTTAATTTTATATACATTGTGCAGTACTGATACATTTATAAATGTATATGTGTATTTTACTTTTTGTTGTGTCAGAATATTTATTTTGCTTCCTTTCAATAAATTAATAATTTCTTTAAAGAATCCTTCATTTTCGATTTTTCGATATGCTCTCGCCTCTCATGTAAGGTTATCAAGTCCCTCTAGAGAGGGGGCGCCCCACTGTTTGAGAAACGCTGCTGCTTTACACTCTTGTAACCTCTTCCCCTCCGAGTTGATTTCCTTCAGAGCTATTTTTAGCGGGTCTCTGAGTCATTTTAAGAAACACGCTTGCCAGATTTCTAGTCTGCAAGTCTAACTTTTTAAAAATGGGATTTTTTACCTACTTCATCTTTTCATCTTTGTACGCCCCCCCCCCTCGCAACTCATATTGGGAATCGATTTCCATAAAAGTCGTCATTAGCGTACCTCTACTCAATAGAAGAAACACGTTTGCGAAATTTCAGATTTATAGAGTTGAATGGCTTAAAAACGGGAACTTTTCTTATCTATAACGTAACCCCCCTCAACCACCTTTCGAACTGGATTTCCGCAAAACCATTTTAGGGAGAATCTACTCCACAAAAGAGACATCTTTGCCAAATTTCAAATCTCCGGATCAGGTACGGGCATTTAGTCGACCGCGATTGATAGGTAGACCACCAAGACATTTTAGAGTGACTGCTTTTGGCAAAATCTTAGACACGCATACTAAAAGAAACATATTTATGGAACACCGACGTCAGAAAAGACTAGAGATTCGGCTTTTTCGATTGAATTGTGTTTACTTAAGCAAATTGTGACGGATCTGTACGCGACCTTCTTATTAATCCTCTTGGAGAAACTTTGGGGCTAGCATTCGCGTTAATTCACAGCCATCCCCCAAGAAGAAACCCTGATATGGAGATTAGTTTGACTATATAAAGTCAAGGTTTTGTAATTGTAAGAAAGAAGGAGCAGAGGAACACGTAGTGGCGACACGTAGGTGAGATTTCATTCACTATCACAACTTGAGTTAAGAACGGAGTTTGCCGCTATAATAAATTAGTGGATTGAGAATTAATAATCTAAGATAGATTAGATTAAATTAAACACATTACTTGCGCTTGTTTACTTAGAGTAGATTGCTCTCTTTATATCACTCCTAGGGTCTCCTCTTGTAGTTTCACTTGTGGTTGACAAGTGTGCTTGAATAGTAATAAATTAATAATCATCATAGAAATTTCTGGTGATGCTTGTATAAGTTGCTCACAAAATGAATTGATAAATGGGTAGACGACACATGTACCTTTATTGACAGCGTACATTTATGCTTAACACGTTCACTGCCGTTGTAGGAGAAAAAAAAAACGATCGCTGCAAAGGCAGTCATATAAATGAATTTTTCCCCACACGCCGACTGAAGGGTAAAATAAAAGTTGATAATCAGCTCTTCCCGCGTTAGCACAGGATTGGCTATTGTGACATCATCCTACAACCCTTGCTTCAACGGGCTTGAGATCTCGAGTCATGTCCCTCAATGGCGTTGGAATCGGCAGAGAAAAATTGCAAAACGTCGGTTTCAGATTCATCGATTTCCGTATGTCCACACTCCACGGTCAAGCAGTCACTCATAGTTGTTTAAGTACTCAACAAAACAATTTTGTGTTACTTGTGCTTTTATAGTAAAACTAGTAATGTCATATTTTAAAGCAGGGGTATAATGTCGGAAGCAAGTGTTAAGAAAAGAAAACGTACAATTTTAATACAGAATGGCAACACCTACGCCACTGGGAGGACCGCGACACCTCAAAAACATTAGAAGAAGCCTGGAAAAACAAGCTCTATCCTTCTCTAGATCTTATAGTTCAAAACGGTATTTCTTGCCTATAACACCCCCATAGTCTCCCTTGGGAATTTATTTTCCCAAAACCCGTTTTTAACGGATCTCTAAACAAAAGAAACATGCTTAGACAATTTTCATATCTGTAGGTCTACTTGTTCCGGAGATGTCACGATGGGTGAGTGAGTAAGTCGCTTTTCCCTTTTATACATATAGATAATTCTAAATTTTTTAAAAAATGTCGTTAATTAGAGCTGATAAGTTAAACTTGTACTTTTTAGTACCGTAGGCTTATTAAAGTTGAAAACATTTTATCCTTGGAAAATAAAAATGTACATTTCCATCATACATGAAATTTTCGATAAAAACTACATAAACAATTTTCTTTTTCATTCAAGAACAAAAGTACACTGCACACTTCACATTTTGAGTGTAGCCAGGGAATTTTATATACAGCTTTTTACACACCACACAATATTCTCATCCGCTGCAGTCCGAATGGATACTTTCTATTAGACTGTGCCTTCTAAGCATATCTGGTGGCCACGGAAACCTAATGTTCAAAGGTCACAGATTCGTGGCCAGCGTGTCATGAGTTCGAGCTTTGTACCGCAGAAGGCTCTTGGTGCAGAGAGGGTTAAATATATCTAGGCTCAAACGCTCTCTCGTTGGTGTGGTGTGGTGTGGAAGCTAGGAGAGAGAGAGGGTGCCAGCTAAGGTGTCGTCCTGGTCACTTGACCATGGTTCAAAATTACGAAGTCCGTTTTTAAAAGCCCTCGAGTAGCTGAATACTGCGACATTAATATTCACTCACGTGGCCGCGGTAGCCAAGTGGTCTAGGCATCGGATCATGGCTAGTGTGTCATGAGTTTGATCTCAGTACCACTGAAGACCCGCCGTGTAGGGGAACGATGCAGGTTAAATCTGTCAAGAGCTCAAACGTCCTCCCGTTGGTGTGGTGTGGTAGTTAGGAGAGGGGGTGCCAGCTCAGGTGTCGTCCGCGTCACTTGACCATGGTTCAAAATTATGCGGACTGTCGCCAAAATACCTCGTGTAGCTGAACAGTGCGACGTTAATATTGACTCACTCACTCAATATTCACTCACTCACTCACTGACCAAGCATATCTGAAGGCGGATAGGCAATGTTCAAATGGTTGAAACAAAAATGCACATCTTGTGAATAACAACACATTAATACAAATCAGACTATTTTACACTTTGTATGAAAAAGAAAACATGTGTATGAATAAAAAAAATTTAAAAAAACCGAATTATTCTTTCATATCCCAAAGGTACGTAAAAGCACAACTTGGGGGAGGGGGAAAGCACATAGACACATTCTTTTAATTTTACCAAAACACACACACACACACACACACACACACACACAAACACACACACACACACACACACACAACACACACACACACACACAACACACACACACACACACACGCGCGGTTACTCTGTGCTTATTAAATAAGAATATATACATATATATCAAACAACAAGACTATTGGCGACGGGCCTCGTAATTTTGAACCATGATCAAGTGACAAGGAAGACATCTAGGCTGGTACTCCTTTCTCCTAGCTTTCACACCACACCAACGAGAGGATGTTGGAGCCTTAGTATGATTAAAGTGCACCGATCTCCTCTGCACGGTGGGTCTTCAGTGGTACTAGGTTCGATTTCATAGCATGCCAGCGACGAGTCCATAACCTTGACTCCTTAGGCTACCGCGGCCGGTTTCTTACTTAAAACTGTCTCCTTTCTCTTCAAACATTTTATCTGCTGTGTAAGATACAATTATAGAAATGAATAATGTGACTATTTTTATCAAATATAAATAATGAAAATGATGTTTATATACAAATAATTCGTCATTAACGAGAAACATTATCAAAATTAAAATATTAAACCTTGCATTTTAGGTATAACTAGTAACTTTAGAGTTACGTATGCAAGATCGATTTTGACCAACTAGTTTTGTTTGTATGGTCTTCGAATTGTTACAGTAACAGGTTTTGTGGGATATGGAGCAAAAAAGGCTATTATTATCCCTCTTTGAATTGAATCTTGATCCTCCTCTCTCTCTCATCACTTGGTGGCCACGGTAGCCGAGTGGTCTAGGCATCGGATCGTGGCTAGCATGTCATGAGTTAGACCCCAGTACCACTGAAGACCCGCTGTGTAGGGGAATGATGCACGTAAAATCTGTCGAGAGCTCAAACGTCCTCC
>BMAO01037756.1:0-25664 GCA_019973975.1 Trichonephila clavata
ATAAAATTTGAAGTCTGCAGCCAAAAGAACCCATGTTCTTAAATTTCAATATGTTAAATTAATTTATAAAATTAGCTGTCCATTTTTGTTGTTTTTTAATTAATAACACTATTTGATTACTATTGTTTAAAATTTAATTTTTAGGTTTAAGAAATGTTGAATAATTTTTAGCGATGCAATGAATATGGGACAACTTTCTTCCAAAAGTCATTCAATAGCTAATCCATCTAACATGTATATTTTTCATCTTTCGTGCGAACGCTTCAAATAAATTCAAATTCAATTACTGAAAAGCTTTAACTTTATTTAAGCACATTTGCTACTTCAAATGTTTTAATATCAGAGCATATTTTAATATTAAACTTTGTCAAACTATATAAAAATAATGCAAACATTTTATATTCCTAATTTTTCAATACTTTGATTTTATAGCATTATAAATTTTTTCAAAAATATGTAAGTGATTAGGTAATTAGCTTTTATGTGTGTTTTTTAATTGGCTAAATTGTGCAAATTATATGCACTGATCATTACTTGAACTTTATTTTAGATTAGTGTTTTCAAAAATCAAATTTTTTTTTACCTTTCAAAATTATTTTGTTTTCTCATAAGGATAAGAGTATTAGAAATTTAAATAAGTAAATTTGAATTTTTTGTTTTTGTTTTTTGCTGTTTGTGAAATTTAAAATGTTGTGGCTTTTTCCAAGTAACACATAGTTTATAAAAAAAGGAATACAAACTTCGTAAATTGTTTTAATTGGTATGAAAATTAAAGCATTTCGTTTCAATTGTAATAAATATAGAAAAATATAAATTTCATTTGTTGTTAACAGATGACTTTTTTTTAACAAGTGAAACAAATTCAGTTGATCATTTCAAATACTAGCCGTTATACCCCACGCGGCTAGTATTTTTATATAATTAATCACTGAACAAAACTCATAATATTTCATATTTCGTACTTGTTGAAGATATTTAATTAAAACTTTAGATCGCTTACAATAAAATGACTGGTAAAAAAAAAAGATTTCTAAACTGATGATTTTCAGACAAGAAGTGAACTATAGTAGCGAAGCAACAAAAATAAAAGAAAAAGAAATTCTCAGTATAACTTGAAGGATGGTTTTCAAGTATTTGAACCACTCCCCAATTCTTAACAAAAGGGGAGACACTCCCCTTTTTTTCAATCTTTTGGACCATGCCGCAAAAACAGTACTAGATTTGTTGACCTCAAAACGGTATCTTTCTAAACATGAAAGATCAGAAGAATTATTATGTTCAGTTTTGTACAAAAAAAATAAAAGGGATGTTATATTTGCAAATATTTCTAATCGCAATATTTTTGTTCGTTCTCAATTATGAACGGAAAATTAAAAGCTCACACAACACACACACACACACACCATTTTCATTGAAAAGGATTTTTGCATCTTATATGTTGTTTAGGGGGGAAAATCATTTAATTATTTTACACTCATGTATATAGAAGTGTTTTACTAAATGAAGCAAGAGCTTTAATAAATTTCCCTTAACTGGATACAATAAAAAAAAAAAAGATCATGTAGGATTTTAAGGAATAAAGAAATTTGAAAAAGGCACTAGAAAACCTCTAAAATCCTTTGTTCTAAATTGCCTTAGTTTGTTCTATAAATAAATGTTAAAATTTTGATATGTTAATTCAAGATAAATATATTTATATCGATGATTGATCAATTTCCTGTTAAGTCAAGTAATACAAATAAAATATCAATTTTATCCCTCTTTCAGGAATCCTGTCTAAGAGTCATGATGTTTCAGTAGTTAAGAAATCTAAATTAATTATACGTGAATAATTCAGGATTTATTTTCCACACATTTATCTGGAGCAGAAATGAATTATCTTGAACTATATATATTCACTAACTTACGCACTATCAACAATTTTTGTAAATCTTTATTTTTTCGAAAAACTATTAATAAAAAAAAAGAGAAAAGCAATGAGAAATGTGAAACAAAATACCATACTGCAAGTAAATATTCACTTCCAAATTATATCTCTTAACTATTATATCGAAAAAACTTTGTATGAGTTAATCTTTGTGTATAATAAATTAGCTGTGAACAAATTTAATGGAGGAAAATTCAAAGTATTGATTTTGTAAGAAACAAAAATTTTAACTAAAGTTGTTTATTTCTAAAAATATGAGAGATTATCTCCTTTAATAATTAAGATAATGATAAAGATAAAACAAATAATACATTTAGAATAGTAAGAGATATAAAATTTCTAGATTAGATCCAGTCTTACTATATGTTGACTAGAAATTCTTACTGATTATACTAAAATATGAGCTGGCAACCCCCTTTCCTAACTGCCACACCACATCATCGGGAAGACATTGAGCCTCTATGGATTCAATGTACATCGGCCTGCTCTGTATGGTGGGTACCTTGTGGCACCAGGACTCGAACCCGAGACATTCCAGCCTCGAGTTCGTGACCATAACTACAAGGTTACCGCAATCACTATAAGAAATTAACCAAAAGTATTTAAATTTTTAAAAATCAAAATTTTTTTACGTATGTTTTAAATTTTGATTTTTAAACTCAGACGATGTAGAATTTCCAAACATTTAATTAAACATAGTATTTTGTATGTAGAAGCATAAAATAAACAGTAAAATAAATAAATAAAACTGAAGCATTAAAAAAACTTTATACAAAGTTTGTTAACATATTTTTGTAATAATTATGTTTCGCATAAAAAAAGTGTTTGATGACTTAATAAACGAGTTTTAAATATTTTTTTATCAAGATACTCGAATGAATAATTTCATCAAGAAACTCTGCAAAATAAAACATAGGATTTAGCAAAAAAAAAAAGGTCAAATTTAAAGATGCACACAAAGAATTTTTTTTTCTTTGAATACGCAAAGAAATTTAGGAGTCTTCAAATAATATAAATTTGATTATTATAAGTTTAGAAAGAAAATGTCCTCTTATAAATTTAAAGTATCACTTCTAAATTTCTTTAAATAATTAAGCATTATATCCTCGTAGAATTTATATATTTAATGCACAGAGCCAATTCTTGAATTACATTTACACGATTAATTGCTTTCAAGTGCTAAAAAATAGTTCAGCTGATCGAATCAATTAGACGGTAAAGAATACAATGATTGTTAATTAAACGAATACGAAAAAATTAAAAGTTAATTTATTGTTTTCGTGGCATATAAAAAATATTCAACAAAAAAATTTCTGTTTTTTGTGACCTGTGAATTTTTTTCCGCAAAAGATATGTTTCTATATAGTTGACTGAATAATATTAAACATTTGAATTTGTGTGTAATAATCTACAAGATAATGTTTTATATTAATGATTTCTGTACAACATACTCTATATTTTACAGAATTTTAATGTTGAAGGTAAAAGTTACACAGTATTATGACAAAAAAAAAAAAAAAAAAACAGAATTTTATATGAGAAATAAAAAATCCAGTTAATTTTTATTTTCTTACAAATGATTAATAGTTAAGTATATTAATTTCATAAATTTTTCTCATTTTTGCATCCTATCTACAAAATTCAATGATACTTTAGTACGTAGATGTTACATATGACACAATCGAATATGGTATGCTATAAATCATACTATGTATGATAATTTAAAATAAAAAGTTTACCAATAAGTTCAGTGCTTCTCAAATTTTAAATATTGACGACCCAATTTTCATTCATCACCCCCCCCCCATACAATAACATTGTATTGAAAGCAATAATAACGTACTTTGATGCTGAAATTACAATACGACTTTAATTATAAATAACACGAATTATCAAGATATATTAAATTTTGTATATAGCAAGCTCAAGGAAGTCGGTAGTAATTATTAAACTTGTTCTTAATTTAATATAGATAAATTTATTATCAAATATATTTTACTGTACAATTTATAAGTATATTATAACAGTGTACACATGGATATTTGATTAATTTTTATATCAGAATTTTTTTCCTTTGCTTTCTTTCAATAAATTAATATATAGATACATTCTTAATTAATCTTTTATTTCCGACATGCTCGCACCCTCCTTGTAGGGTTATCCCACCCCACTGGAGAGGCGCGCCCCACAGTTTGAAAAGCACTGAATTAATTTATATTTTTTGATACTTTTTTTTACTGATTTTGTTTTAAGTTCTGAAATTAAGAAAATGCTATTAATCATATTTTTATTGGCTATGATCTTTAAACAAATCAAAAAATTAATGCTATCATTTTTTAAAAATTGACTATGACCTCTGAAAAAATCTAAGTCGTGTTGATTAAAACATTCATTCTTGTTTTGCAAGGAGAAAAGTGTTTAACCAGAACATATTCTTTTTTTCAACATTCATTTTAAAATTTTGCAATTGGCATAATATATTCAACCTTCAGACTTAATATGATATTTTTAAAATCATTTTCCAAGTTTTTGAGATTACATGTTTTTAAATGTTTATCAACTTTTATTAGAAAACAGTGGATTAAGAGCACATAAATTTTGTTATTTCATCATTGTCTCAATTCTATTTTAATTTTTACGTGGATATTTAAACTATGTCAATTATAACTTTTGCTATAATTGTAGTTTCATATGGTTCAAATATTGAAATATAAATTGTACAAAATGGAAATCACTCATTTTCAATGAAAAGAATTTTTACATCTTATGTCCTGTTTAGAAGGAAAAAAAATCATTTAATTATTTTACACATATGTATGTAAAGTTGTAAAAGTAATTAAAAGGAATAATATCAAGGAGGATTCAAAAAGACATTAGTTAATTCTAGAGTTTTTATTTTGATTAGTTTCATAAAAAAAAATACTAAATTTTGAAATCTTAATTTAAGATTAATATGTTTATATCCCTAATGAACTCTTGATTGATGAATTTCCTGTTCATTCAAAGTGGTGCAGCAAAGATATTAATTTACAGTCACCCCTTTCCAGCAATCCTAGAAACCGTGATGTTTTGGTAGTTGAAAATTCTAGCTTTATTATACGTGGATAATCCGAGATTTGTTTTCAACACATTTATTATCTTGAGTGAATAAATATTAGCATTACGCTATTCAGCTACTCGAGGGTTTTTGGACCTCGTAATTTTGAACCACGGTCAAGTGACGAGGACAACGCCTGAGCTGGCAACCCCTCTCCTAACTTCTACACCACACCAACGAGAGAACGTTTAAGCATTGATAGATTTTTTATGCATTGCCCCCTTACAATGCGGGTCTTCAGTGGTATTGGGCTCGAACTCATGACACACCGACCACGAGTCCCTTAACTTGACCACTAGGTTACCGCGGCCACTTTTATTATCAGGAGCAGAAATGAATTTTCTTATACTATTCAGGAACTCATGCAATATCAACAGCTTTTTGTAAATCGCTATTTTTTCGAAAATCTGTAGTTAAAAAAAAGAGAAATATAATGAAAATTTTGAAATGTATAAGATATTGTACTGTATATAAGTATATATTCCCTTCCAAACTGTAATAAAACCCTTATAACTATTATATCTAAAAAAAACCCAATATAAAATAATCTATGATTTTAAAAAATAAATCATCTCTGAATATATATAAAGGAAGAAAATTTTTTCAGAAAAGCATTCGATTATTTCGAAAAATCTGAGTGATTATCTCTTTAAAAATTAAGGTAATGATGAGATAAAACAAATAATAGATATTTAGGATAGTAAGATATTTGAGATTTCTGGATTAGTTTGACTAGACAATCTGCACTGATTGTACTAAAATGTGTGTTTTTTCATAATTATAACTAATTATTTTCCTTTGTTCTGGCAAAAAATTAAAACTATGTTTCATTTGATACTTATGTCTCGTATTTATAAAAATAATGAAATTTATAGCTTCGAATTTAAATAATAACTCTTTGCTTTGAAAAGAAAAAACTTGAAATTTAACTTAGTTGTCATGTACATAAAGTTTTTTTTTTTAATCTCATTTTGAGATAAAAAAGTTTAAAATGTGAATTCGAGAATTTGTTTAACCTACCCTTTAAATTACACTGGTAATATTTTCAGAAAACATCAACACTGAAATGAAAACCCGAATGTCAGGAATACAATGTATTACTACGCCGAGTTTTCTCTGAGGAGAATCGTATCGCATATGGTTACTACAAACCGGTTCCTCTCAAGGATACGCCTTGGCGATCGATCTTCGGCTAGAAAAGAGAATTTGGCGGTAGAAAATCCAGCCCACGTTAATGAAGATTTCCCGTATTTTGTTAAACAAATGGTATTGTTAAAACATTCTGTAAAAATTTGTACTTGAATTTTATTTTATGTAAGCTAATACTCTAGAACAGTGGTCTTCAAACTTTTTCAACTCATAGAACCTCTAGAACTTGAAGGTGCTTTTGTGGAACCCCTAGAACTAAATGTATTTTTGTGGGGAACCCCATTCCATATACATACTTCAAAAAATGTCTCAAAATAACATTTAAAATAAATTTACAGGTTATAGGGACTTTATGTAAAGATAATTAAAAAAAAGTATTGCATTTATTATTAAAATATTCTAATCTAATATGTTTAATATAATTTACTCAGTAATAATGTTAATTTGTGATCCTGGTGTCACCTATCCAATCATTATATTTGATAACTGGGATATGGCTTGCTTTTTTTCATGCAAACTATTGGTCTAGATCTATTGAGATTAAATGCAATTGCATTACATATTCTGAGTCTAATCTGTTTTTTTACTTTGTTTTTGTAGCAACTTTCGTTGGAAAATATATTTCACTTAAACACAATGATCTGAATGGCATTAAAATATTTTTTAATTAAATGTATTTTACATGAATTTGCAACTTAAAATTTAGAAGCTGTTTGTGCTTAAGTTTAGATTTTAGCATCGAATATGTTGATAAGTTGTTTCCTCTCCTTCATTTTAGGTGTTTTTTCAAAAAATGCAAAAAAGGACATTTTCCATTAGAAAACTATTTAGTTTTGCAAGACATTGTGCTAACTGTAATGAGTATAAAATTATCTCTTGGAACCCGAGATGGTAACGAACAGAATATTCATAATCTAGTTGGAAGTATATATATAAAGAAAAAACATTTTAATATTCTTTTATTAAAATAAAAGTTTAAAAAGTGTTGCAAAATAAAATTATTATATATAAATAAAATTTTTAGTTTTAATGAATGCACATGTATTAAGTTTATATAATGACACATGTAACTATATAAACTTAATATAGAACATTAATCCATTTTACATACACATTTATTTCTTCTAAATTTTTTTTGTGACCTGGGTATGCTTTGTGGGAACCCTAGGGTTCTGTGGAAAACATTTTGAAGACTACTGCTCTAGAACTTATAACTATTCCCCACAAAACATTAAATTTTTAAT
Source organism: Trichonephila clavata (assembly GCA_019973975.1). Taxonomy (NCBI): domain Eukaryota; kingdom Metazoa; phylum Arthropoda; class Arachnida; order Araneae; family Nephilidae; genus Trichonephila; species Trichonephila clavata. Next base: position 7,418 of record BMAO01037756.1, read on the forward strand.
TCCTAATGCTTTTATAAAAGTGAATATTTTCTTTCTTTTTTCAAGTACCTCATGTTATACTAATTATAATGAGTTTCATTGTGCTGCTACCACTTAATTTTTTTTTGTTTGAAAATTCTCAAAAACGCTTTAAATTCGAAATCCTCTAGGGTTTTGAGAAATAGTATATGAACTTAAATTCAGCATGAAGAAATATTACTTTATAGGTTTTATGTCTATTTATACTATGATATTAAATTTATGTTCATTTTGTAAATGGTTAGAGTTACAAATTCATTATTTTTCAAGCTTTTATTTTTAACAATCTGAAATGTATTATTTACTGCTTTGTCATGTATCAAAATTTTTTAAATATATAATACAGATATATCTCATTCTTTTACACATATTTACGATGATTCGAGGTTGAACTAATAAAAGAAAATATCAATATTTTGATTAATTTTGGGGTACCATGTTGCCTTGGTAAAAAGTATGTATGTATGTATGGTTTACCTCTATTTTTTTTGTTCAACTTTTTTCAACATAATATAAAATGTATACTGGTTTAAATGTTTGTCTAAAGAAAAAATTTTAAAGTTTAAAATATGAACATTCAAATTTATTCTTATTATTTGTTTAAAATTCTTTATTCTATATCTCTGGATCTGAAACCGTTTTTTTTTTGTACTAAATTATACAGGATGCAGAACACGTGCATATTGTTACGTAGATCGGGGTTCAAGGATTTTATGCAAAATCAGTCGTAAATAACAAAGCAATTCTTTAAGAGCAATGAGTATTTATTGTCGAAGATCAATCCTTGAAATACAGGATTCAGCAGCAAAATTCACAGAATAAATAACAGAAGGATTTCGCACCTTCAACAGCACTCGGACACAATAAGCAGTGTCTAAAATGCACGTATGTAAATGACTATTCACAAGCACAGCCGAGAGCTGATCGCTAATCAAAACAATGCTCACTACTCGGTTGAAATCAGACTGACCGTTGCGGCGAGTCTCACTATTTATAGCAGAGGCCGAAATTTCTAGAAAGATGCGCTCGCGCCACAGATCGTGAAATTAGTGGATTTCTCTACTAATTTCTAGAAGAATCCAGAGGGTCCCGAACTCGCCAATTTCGCCAACTTGGTCGCCAAAAATGATGCCAACTTGGCTCTATCGCCAAGTTCCCATTGAATCGCCATTATAACGTAAGGGATGGCATTGCTTGTGAATATTACAATTTTAGCATAAAGTAACATAAATGCATTGCACATCCAAATACAAATTATTTTATACAAAATTCGTAACAATATCAATATTTTTATTCCGTACTAGCTGTTACCCACTACTTTGTCCGTTTGGAATTTAACAAAAAAGTGTTGGTTCAGTTTGCAGAGTTTACAAAAACTTAATAATTCTGTATTCCATGTAAAGAAATACCTATGATAAATTTAATGTAATTCTACTACTTTGTGATATTAAGAGTGGATGTGCCTGATGGTGGCGACATGCGCTTAGGCCGTATGTTTTATTTTAAGTAATATATATATAGCTCCCTATTTCAATCGGATATTGTTCACCATTACATTGGTTTTAATTTTGTTTTTGCAGAACGCTAATTTTTGTTCTAAAATAAAAGCCTATAAAATACTCCTTATAACATCAGCTGTCTGACAGTAAAAGCCCCATCAAAATCAGTCTAGCTGTTTCAGACTAGCTGGAACAAACAGATAAAAATATATACTTTTAAATGCATTTAGTAAAAAGCTGTTAATTTGAAATTACAGAAACTTCAATTTTATTTATTTGTACAGATTAATCTTTTACATAAATGCACAATTAAAAAAAGGCTGCATAGTATTTTGGGCACTCACCTACTATCGCAACAATGTGTCAACATTCAAAATAACTCAAGTTGGCAACCCCTATTTTGCATGTGTTGAAAGCACTGAATTGGCAGCCATGTGCTTCATTTCATATAATGTTGCCCATATGGTTGCAATAATACACAAGTACCATATTTCTTGTAATCAATGAGTTAAAATTGTAAAAACAAAAATTTAAATTTGCAAATGTATTTATTGTAAATTTTTAATCTTGATATATATTTACAAATAAGAATTTAAATTGTTAGCATATATATTTTCAAAAATTAAATAGCTATTATCTATTAAATACTTTGCTTGTATATATGGAATTGTAAAGCCTTACTTTGTTTTGGTAATAATTATTTTCTGTTATTTTATGTGATCATTCTTTAATTATGGTAATAAATGAAAGCTTATTTTTTATTTTCTCTAAAATTTATTCTGTTCTCTGAAATTTCTTTTAGGAATAATTTTTCTTTTTACAAGATGTTCAAAATAAAACATCTTTGTAAACTTGTATATACTGTTACCATTCACTTTAATGCCTGATTATTTTAATCAAAATAATAAACTTACCCAAACTTATTGTGTAGCCTTAGTTTAATACTTAAAGAAAACATTTATTACTATTTATCAATTTTAACCCCTTATGATTTTTCATGCCATACTACACAATGACGAGCTACACTCGTTGTGTGATTTAAGTTGCTGAATATGATAATTCCGAACTCTCTCCAATTGAGGTTTTCGAAAGAGTAATATTTTTTTTTATCTATCAGTGTTCATTACAGAAGTATTTGTGTTCTACTCAACACATTGAGAGTTTCAACTAACACCCAATGTCTTTTCCTCAAAAAACCAGTGTCAAAATGATTTGAATTGTAAAAGAGAAATGTCTCCGTTAATCAAAAGGCCTGCACACTGCAATAAAATAATTTGGAAAAATAATCATGCTGAAATTTTAACTCCATAAGTTTTTTAATGTCTTTGCAGTTATACATATACATTTAACATAATATTTAGCATTTACATAAACATTCTTAAATCTCGTCTATACTAGGCAGCTACAACTAATCACGAAAATGTTATGATCCAGTGCTACTTGAAAGATTAAATAAGGGATAAAACATCTGTTCACAGCATGCCTCAAGGTTAAATAATGCAATGCTAGATACTCTTCATGATAGTTACATTAGAAAATTACATACATTGTGCTTAGCAATCTAAAGCAAAATGTAGAATGAGTGAACAGATGCAATGGAATGTATGTGTCTTAAATTAATAGAATTTTAGATTTTGCTCCAACTTTCGAGCAATATTTCACTTTTAGAATATCACCATGAAGTTGAAGGATTTTTAATCACCCTGTGTTACAAAAAGATTTAATTGATCTAATTTCACATTTAATTAGCTGTTTGAATCATTATGAAAACATAAGTATTAAAAATGAGATTATCAGAATAAATTCCATACATATATTTTCTATAATATGCAAAATTGACAATTGAATTGAAACATTACAATTTTTACATACAATATTAAAATAAAGTTATTTTTTTACTTTGCATGTGCAAATTTATCAATATTGTCACTCAGAATTTTGTTGCTAATAAAAGAGGGTAACTTATATAAAGCATTCTGTTGAATATTGTGTGAATAGGTATATCAGAATGGTATTAACAATATAGATAGAATATTTGTTTCTCTGAATGTAGCCAGATAAAAGATTTTCCCAAAAGTGTCATCGTTTATTTCGAATGATGGATTACAAGATAACTGCAAACAAAATGAAAAAACAAATATTGACAAAAAAAAAAAGACAAAAGTAGGAAAATAAACAAGTTTTTTTATTAGAATTATTAAACCGATTTACATAAAATTTACTAATATGTAAAATACATATATACAGCCATATAAATAGAAATTAGATATGTTAAATACATAAATTCATTACACTATAAATTCTCAATGTTACAGAGAGAGAACACACACATTTCTCCAAAACCTTTCTCACAGAAGCACAACTAACTAGTCACATAACCATTATTGGAACACGAGTAGGGGTAATGAGTTTGGAATAGTCCAGTGAGTACCCAAAGATGCTTTTGTACTTTTTTATTCAGCGCAGCTGACTACGCACAACAGAAGACAACAAAGAAGTAAATATATGGTTACAGTGAAAAACAGAGACGCGCCCATTCGCAGCGACATCTACCGTGTAATGGGGGAGATACAACATCCTCCGCCCACAAAAGTTACAGTTTAACTTAAACATAAATCCAGATTTCTAGAAAATTAAACATGCTTCAGAAAATAATGTACAAACTGATTAGAAAAACTTAACACTAAAAATTGAAATTAAAATACAAAAATTAAAGGTTCATTAATTCTGAAACAAAATTAAAACATTTGTTTTAAAAAGTAATGCACACATTAATCTAGAGAACTTAACACACAAATTGAAATTAAAATACAAAAATTAAAGGTTCATTAATTCTGAAACAAAATTAAAACATTTGTTTTAAAAAGTAATGCACACATTAATCTAGAGAACTTAACACAAATTGAAATTAAAATACACAAATTAATGTTCAAGAGAAAATTTTCAAAATAAGAGTTCAAGTCTTAAGACTTAATAGTTCTACCTCTTCTGGTAGTTATTGGTTCTCTCATAATTTCAGCAATTTTACCTGAAATTTCCAAGCGGCACAAACGTTGAATCGGCCGTATCAGTTCACCACTCTGAGTTTTCAATCTTGCAACGCGGGAAACACCGTCACGCCCCTTATAAATTTCGACAATTTTAGCCAAAGGCCAATCTACACGTTTCTTATTATCCAAACTGATTAATACAATGTCTCCAACAGAAAGTGGAGTTTCTACCTTATTGCTCGTCTGTTTTAAAAGTGAGATATATTCCTTTTGGAATCGAGTTTTAAGTTTATGTTTTACGGCGTGAAGATGTTTCGCACGTTTGCGAAGATTTTGCATATCATTCAGGTCCAAGTCTTGAACACAGAATTCAGTTTGGTCCTGCAAAAATAGAGATGGAGTAATAGGTACCAAATCAGAGGGGTCCTCCGAGAGGTAAGTTAGGGGTCTGCTGTTTAGAAAGAGCCTCGCACTCACATACGATGGTGTGAAGTTCATCATATTGAAGAGAAGCTTTTCCCAAATTGCGTCTCAGCAATTCCTTTAACATTCGGACCACCCTTTCCCACCAACCACCCCACCAAGCGGCGGTCGGCGGGTTAAAGTGCCAGGAGATCTTCTTCAAATCAGAGTGAGCAATGATGGCACTCCAATCGATGTTTTGGAGTTCGTTGTTGAGTCCAACGAAATTTGTACCATTGTCTGAGTAAACTGTTTTTACTAGACCTCGACGTGAAATGAATCTTCTCAATGCAAGAAGAAAACTTTGTGTTGAGATGTCCGAGACAAGTTCAAAATGGATGGCACGGTAAACCGCACATGTGAAAATTGCGATCCACACTTTGTCACGATTTCGCAGGAGCAGAGGACCAGCTAGGTCCACACCGGTCGTCTCAAACACAGCTGACATTCTTACACGCTCTTCAGGAAGAGGTGCAAACACAGAAGTTGACAGTTTTGACTTAAATCTTTGACAAATTACACATTTAGACAAGACTGATCGGACAGTTTTCCTCGATATCAATATCCAATACTTTTCTCGCAGGACAATAACAAGTGCTTGGATACCTGCATGGTTATGGATTCGATGAGTCTCTTCAATGAGCCTTAAAACAAGTTCATGTTTGTCAGGTAATAAAATAGGTCGTCTAAAGTAATCTCCAGTATCTGTAGAGAAAAGTTTTGTCTCCACTCTGAGGAGGCCATCATAATCAAGGTAAACGACAAAGTTCGGTGGTATGAGTCGACGATTTTTGCCAAAGGTCTCTTTCTGTATGAAAAGGAGAATTTCGAGCTCAGATTTTGAGAGCTCTTTTTCACTAAGGTTTCCTTTAAGTAAAGAGTCTTTTTGACGATTAGCTACTGATTTAGCATTTGAAAGGAATCGTTTTACAGAGGCCAAAGTTCGAACGATGGAAGAAAACTTTAAAACACGTTTAGTCCACTCGAAGAAATTAGAGTCGGAATCATTCAGAGACAGATTCGTCGTAACTGTAGGTTTTCTCTCTTCGGTAGCAAGTTCAAGAGCATCCTTGAAATCAGAGTCTTTGGTGTCTGGCCAGGAGGAGCGGTTTTTCAACCATATTGGACCCTCCCACCAACAAAGACTGAAGAGAGTTTGTGCGTTGCATCCCCTGGATGCGATGTCGGCAGCGTTCATCTGTGATGGAACGTAATACCAGTCTTCCTTCGATGAGCTGGAATGGATCTCTTTTATTCTGTTACGAACGAAGGTTTTCCAAGTCCCAGAATTTTTGATCCAACAAAGCACGAATTTTGAGTCAGTCCAGTAGAAAGTTTGAATGCTGTGAATGTTTAATGATGTTTTGACGCTCTGGACAAGGCGAGTGCCGATAACTGCTGCCAAGAGTTCGAGTTTAGGGGTGGACATTTCATTTTTAGTTTTGGTGATGGGATCCTTTTTTAGAGGAGCGACGCGTGATTTTGCCTGAACTAATTTAATTTTGACTTTATTATCGCATTCAATTCTTAAAAAAACGCACGCTGCAAAGGCTTTCCCACTTGCATCACTAAACATATGTAAGGTGGTAGTTGACTCATCAACTAAACCCCCAAAGTAGCGTGGAATTTGAACCAGTTTCAAAAATTCCAAACTAGCAAGCCAATTTTTAAATTCCTCAACGATTTCAGAAGGCAGTTTTTGATCCCATGTTAGTTTATAATTTTTCCACGCTTTTTGCATTAGAAGTTTTGGAATGAGTGTTGCGGGTGCTGTAAAACCGATTGGATCAAATATCTTTTGCGGAAATTGACAAAAGTTGCCGTTTAGAACATGTATCGTTGATTTCAGTAGAAATATTTCTGAGATCACAAGTGAGCAAATTAGTATTTGGTTCCCATAAAAGGCCAAGCACAGAGCATTTTGTTTTTTCCTGATTTTGTTGCTCTGTGGAAGAAACCCAACCTGTGAGCTCAAACCCTGCCTTCGACATGACTTGACAAGCTATTGTTTGAAATCGTTGAAGCTCTATCTCATTTTGGACACTAGCCACAACATTATCGACATAAAAAGAATATTTTAATTTTACCGCAACATCATTTCTTTCCTTTTCTAAATGATGGTAAATGGTAGCCATCAGCAAAAATGGGCTAGAAGAAAGGCCAAAAACTACTCTACAATGCCTATAGATTTTAATTTCACGTTTTTCGTAATTTTCCCACCACAGAAATCGGAGATAGTCCCTGTCTGTAGTGGAAATTGAGATCTGCAAGAAGGCTTTGCGAATATCTGAAATGACTCCCAGTCCATTTTTGCGAAATTTATTTAGAATGGAAGGGATTATCTCAATATAATTAGGTCCAGTTGCTAAGCATTGATTTAAGGAAATGGAATTTTCATCTTTTGCTGAAGCGTCGAAAACTGGCAGAATTTTAGTCGTAAGACTAGACTCCTTAAAGACAGCTCGATGAGGTAAATACCTGCATTTTTGTTGCGATAAATTTACCCCCTTAATATTAATTGGTACTGGTTCTATGATTCCCAACTGTTCCCATTCCTTCAAAATTTTGTCATAAGAATCAAATTTTCCTGTGGAAATTAGTTTAAAAGTCATGGTATTGAGACGTTTTTCAGATTGAAATTGCAAATCAAGTAGTTTTGGATGCCCTTCAACCCATGGAAGATTTACCTCATACCTGCCCTGATTGAATTTTACAGTTTTTTCGAAAAAAGACACAGTATCATCATCAATGTCCTTTCTTGTTTTGTTTTCCACAGGGTCCCGTATACCCAGAATATCCAATGACCAAAGGTCACAAATTTTGCTACCGTTTAGCAGTGAAATCACAGGCATGGCATGATTAGAACAAGTGGTATAGGATAATGATTTTCCCATAGCTACCCACCCTAGATAAGTCTGAACAGCGGTTAAACCATTGGGTTGTTGACTTATGAAACCAGTTAAATTTTTTCCTAAATAGTCAGCACCCAGTAAAACTGATATGGCAGAATCATTTTTTTCACAATCGTATAAATAAATTCCATTTTTAGTGAAGCATTCTGCATCAGATTTACTTATTTTTGGAATTGGTCCGCAAATTACTTCCTTATCTAACAATATCGCTTCACACGAAAAATTTCCCCGAATTTCCTGAAGTTCACATTTAAATGCGAAATGTTTAATTTTTTCCGTTTCAATACCTCCAAATAAACTATGTTTAAGAAATTCGGGATGATCAACTTTTAAGTCCAAAAACTCTGCGAGATCACGATTTATATATGACCTTTGCGAAGCTGAGTCACATAAACAGCGAACTATTTTTGTTTTCAAAGGGCCTGATACTCTAATTCTGAGTGTTTGCAATAAAACATCTGTCGAACCGGAAGAGCTATTGCTGGTGACACTATTAATTTCTGTTTTGCTCGGAGAAGAAAAGGAATTTTCATTTTCTCTACATAAATTTGGGCATAAAATTGGAAAATGTTTTTTCGAGCAAACTATGCACCGAACACTCATTCCGCATCTATCTGCGCGACAGTTAATTCTAAGACACGATAAGCACGCTTTCATCTTCAAAACTTTCTCTTTTCGTTCTTGAAAGGGCATTTTTTGCGCCGTGAAACAGTCACTACTGCGGTGAGTTTTTTTCGAACAAAATAAACAAAAAATATTCGACTCTCTCCTTTCGCTTTTTGTTTGGGTAACAAGACTCGATGCAGTGGGGACGGGGGTCACCGAACTGAGATCGCGAGAGGGGTCAGTTTTCTGTTTACTTGTTTTATTTTTATCTTTTTCTCCCGCACAGAAAGCTTTTGCAATACGCAGGCGCTCAGCACTGACCACTTCCGAACGAAGGAATTGAATTAACAAGTCAAGGTCATGCGTATTTGCAGTGCTGTTACGAGAAATAGAATTTCTTTCTCTTTCCCATGCGATTAGAATTTGTTCAGGGATTGAAGCTTCAACTAACGGATAGAGCATGCATGCATATTTTTCTTTAGTTACTCCTAAATTTTCTAGACAACGCAAATAAGTATCTAATTGGTCTACTAAATCAGCAAAAGACATATTATGCGATTGATTTAGAATTAATTTTAAAAGTTCGCGTACATACAATTCAATTAGCATTTTATCATCAGCAAAACGAGTTTTTAAATTTTTTATGACAGTTTTGTATTCACCTTTAGATACATGGTAAGATTGAACGAAATCAAAAGCCTTACCTTTTGTTGTTTGCATCAGATATGCAAATTTCACGTCGTCCTCTATTTTAGGATCCTCATCAATTTTTTGGAACATGGACCAGAAGGAAAACCAATTTTTGGGATTACCATCGAAGTCTATTAATTCCAATTTAGGAAGATTTATGCTTAAACGATCCATCGATGGAGAGATATCCAATTGTTGTGTTTTCTGCTCATAGATTTTCGAAAACTCTTGGAAACGAACTTTTGCAGAGATAAAATTATCTCGGTACGTTTCGTTTTGTTCCAGCTCATTCTCCACAATTGTGTCGGGATCAGGATGTGAAGAAAGATATGTAATCACTAATTCGTCGTTTTCAAAAAGACGCTTTGTCTTTTCTTCAAGTTTGGTAAATGCCAGCGACGCTGCAGGAAAATCGTTTGCTGCGATGCAGTTATCCAATTCACTGATTGTTTTCGTAACGGCCGATAGTAGCACTTTCCTTTGGATCAAGCAGTTTTTATCCATTTTGTTTTGGATCAATTATTTTACTTGGGTTTGTTTATGTCTTGGGCGCCAGAATATTGGAACACGAGTAGGGTAATGAGTTTGGAATAGTCCAGTGAGTACCCAAAGATGCTTTTGTACTTTTTTATTCAGCGCAGCTGACTACGCACAACAGAAGACAACAAAGAAGTAAATATATGGTTACAGTGAAAAACAGAGACGCGCCCATTCGCAGCGGCATCTACCGTGTAATGGGGGAGATACAACAACCATTTAGTCGACTCTTTGAGCTAGTGCATAACTGTAGACGTAAGAGTTGATGGTTAAATCAAGATACCTTTTTTTTTATTTTTCTGGTGAGCAACTATTGATAGTATATACTTTCTCATTGAACTCAATCTTCTAAATAGCAATTAAACAACTGAGTAATTATAAATTGATTGCATATACTACCCCTGAATTAGCCATGTATGCCAGTAAAGGAGTTTAAGCATGAGCTTTCTTTCAAACTTTATGTAACACCCTTTTATACCTCAAATTTTAAGAGTGAAAGTAAACATTGAGTGAAACAGATTAATTAGTTTTAATATTTCATTAAAATTTATGAGGGGAAAAATTAATTTGCTGGTTTCAATATTCAACTATTTCACATTGTAAGCATTTGGAATTATAAGTAAAATTTAACTCTACACAACTCATTTCTGAAAGTGTTGCAATTTCTTTAAAACATACATATTTTATCATTTTAATAATGTTTTCATGAGTATTTTCCAATAGATAATATAAAGTTCCAATTATTTTCATTATGAATAAAATCATCTTTACAGAAGAGTTAAGTTTTAGTTCCCTTACTGTATTTTAAAAAATTATATGTAAATGTTACAAAACAAAATACATTTTAAATAAATTAACTTCTGTACATAAACGTAATTATAAAATGGGAAAAATTTTTCATAAGAAATTTACCACAATGAAAATGGAACTTCAGATGAAATTATTCACAAGAATACTGCTTAAAATAATAATGCATACAGATCGCATAATTTTATATCATTAATTGAATTTTAACTTCTATAAAAAAATTTCTCATCTTTAATCCCTTTTTACTAAACCACAAAATATATTTTAGCATAAATCACTACTATTAGTTCATTGTCCAAGAGTTCAGTACATTCGACTTTGTTGGCATGCACAAATTATTGAGAATCATGTATCTGGCTAGTATTTTTATTCTAAAAATTGAGTTCTTTAATAAGTTATAAACCTATTAAGAGTGTTTTTTTTCCTTAATTAGACTCATATGTATGATAAAATAAATATGAACTCATACATTATATATAACTAGTGTTTTAATGCCTCTTTTGTGAATCGAGGTAAAGTAATAAATTGTTTCGTTACATGCCTTTAGGTGTTTTCTAAGAAAGTTTAGCAGCGTTCTTACCCACATGTATTGAGTAAACTATATTTCTGATGATGCATGAGAAAAGATATGGAAATTAAGAATTTTGTATGAAATTTGTAAAAAATCAAAAATTTATATTTACACACATTTTAATAATAATTTCTAGGGAATAGAAAATTTATTTGTATACATTTAATAAGTATTCAAATATTTGAAAAATATGCGTAGTTATCTAATAATATACAATAGAAAAGTGAGATAAAAAAGGTTTTGTACAGTTAAATTCTCAAAAAGCAATAAGCATTTTAGGGCCATTTTTTTCAGGCAATTACATGCCTGTTATTTAGTGAATATAGTCGGATATCCCTTTTATGAACCTCTTTATTTTACAAACTTTTTCCTGGAACTAAACACAAAGTATATTGAAAATTAATCTGTAACAAATTTCCCACGTTATGACCTCTTTTTCGGGATTTAGAGACTTCGTTAAAAAGAGGTCCAACAATAGAGGTTCGATTGTTAATTAATGTGATATGAGATAATTTCTAGATTAATAAACAAGTAATTCAAAGGGAAGTTCTATGACAAAGCTGATTGGTACACATTATGGTATACTATAAAATAATACAAGTTATAAATTAAGAACTAGATTTATTATTTAAGAGGTAGAAAATGAGAGATGAGTAAATAATGTGATTTTCATACTAAAATAATTCGCAGGACAGTAAAACAAAAATCATAAAAATGAAAAAACAAGTAAAAAAATAACATCTGTCACATGCAATAAATATGAAATTCTTGATTTGGAACTTATGTATTCCAGATTTTCTTTTTCTAAATAAACACCATTTTCCACGTCACCCAGGAGGTATAGTGCAGAGACGCATTACCCATTTTATCCAAATAGGAAAGGTGGGTTCCCCAATAGGTCTATTTCCTTATACAACATATTTAATAAAAAAAACATTTAACCACATTTCTATAATATTTACAACAGGAACAATGAGTAATTACGTATTAGCTAGTCAACCAATAAATTTGTTCATATTTTCTCTCTGTGACAAACTTTAGTAACATAAATAACAAAATTTAAATACCTTAATTTCACATTAACCTTAAAACACTAAAGAAAAATCTACCTTCTCTTCTTTAGAATGAAAGTATAATTTTAAGTATTTTTCAAGGTTATATCATTGGAGCATGCATGGAAAAAATTTTCTGTGGATGTTTTGATGATTTTTTATTTGGCAAAAACGGTTGAGAGGCTGATATGTAACTACTACTTCATGATGTGAATTAAACATAAATGAAATATTTATGTTAAAAAAACTAAATAAATTATTTATGAAACATCTCAGTGTTAATGTTTATCTATGCGCAAAAGGAAAAGAAAATTATTACACAATGAATGTATACATTTGATCACGATGCAGCATTCAATGTTTGAATTGGGAAAGAAACGATTGCCCGCAACTGCACTTACTAAAAAACAACAAATGAAACACCAGTTGTACAAAATGTGTGTGTGGGGGGGGATATGAACAAAAATGAATTCTGGTTGTGATAGATATTCCATATCGAAAAAAAATTTGCTGCAATTCTGTGTGGCTTGTTGTGAATGTAGCTCTTGTTCATAAACAAAATTTCTAATCAGTTGATAGTGGTTTCTTATAAATTCGATGAAAAAAAAAAGAAGTTTTGCCTGGGGGAAAGGATTTCCACTGTAGCCAACCACCCTGACTTGCTTTTGATTTCACTCATTTAATTGTTCCGGTTACGTCATACATTTATCAAAGAAACATGGAGAGATTATTTCTTAGTTGGTGGAATGAGTGATTTAAAAATAGTCAAAAGAATTGAAGGTGGAACAGAACTTTTGCTGTTTCTTATTTGATAAAATGAGCAATTTAAAATTAGTCAAAAGAAATGAAGATGGAACAGAACTTGGAACAGCTTTAGTATCGCCCACCCAAAACTTGAACTAAAAAAGTTACGCCAAACGACCGCGATTGATAGTATGTTTTGGTAACCAGTTCCACAAATTTTTTCGTCCAATCACAGAATGCCGCTTACAGCGCTACCTTCAGGTAAAATGGAGAACTATTTCGAAAAAATTGTGAAAGATGTTCGAACGCCAAATCCTGTTTTCTAGCCAAAGGTCGATCGCCATTCTTGAGTTGACAAGATTATAGCAACCATATGGAAGATTATTACGCCGGAGAATTACGCGTAGTAATACATTAAACTCGCGGGGGGGGGGGGGGGAATTCCACGTTTCTGCAAAAGCTCTCTTTTTCCCTGCACAATTAAAAATAATGTTTTCTTTTTTGACATGTAGTTTGGAAATGAATATATAATTATACTGTACAATATATATATATTATTTTATTTTTCTCACGTTTTCATTACTTTAATTTTTTTTAAGTTTTAGGGGGAAATGGCTATTTTTTTTTTAAAAAAATTGTGGAAAATAAAACCTGAATTTTTTAACAACCAAAACAGGAAAACAACACGACTTTTACAATTTTAGATTTTTAAAAAGGAGGCAGTAAGGGATATAAATAAATTTTTCTCAAGTTATAACATATAAAATTTTCACCATCTTTCAAAACAGATTAAGAAAAGAAAAAAAAAACTGGAAGATCTTGAGATTTATTTTTATACATTTATTATATTTTTTCATCTGTAAAAGTATTTTCATTTTTATACGTTGTATATGCATTCTTATTTTTATACATTTACAATGTATGCTAATGCACTTTCGAAATTTCTTCATTTCTTAAAATTATACTTGGTTTTCTTTTTTGTGCTGTATCAACTTAAGAAAAAATTTATTTATATATATATATATATATATATATATATATATATATATATATATATATATATAAATCATTTGTTTCATTTAGTAAAGCACTTTTAAATTGATAATCTGTGTAAAATAATTGAATAATATTTTTCTCTAAACAAGCTATAAAAGATTCAAAAAATCTTTTCAATGAAATTAAAGGTTTTCTATTTTGTACATTTTATTTTTCTATATTTGAATCACACTTAAGTACAATTACAACCAAAATTACAATTTCTGTAATTTAAATATCAATAAAAAAAATAAAAGGTGTTTTTTTCACTTAGATAATGATGATTTTAAATTTTAATTGTTCCTTATTTTTTTTATTCAGTGTTTTCTGATAATAAATACTTAAAAATATTATATAAATATCAAAAACTCGGAAAATGATTTTAAAAACATTTTATTACTATTAAAGACTGAATATTGAATCACTAAGGAAATTCTAGAATGTGAAAGTGCCGAAAAAGAATGTTACATCACAATCACTTATATTATAATTATTTATAAAATAAAATTGAATGTTTTAATTAGCACCGATTTTAGATTTATTCACAGATTATAGCCAATATTGAATAAAGGATAACATTAGAATTAGATTTGCTTGACTTTTTACTTTAGTTTTCACTCCAATTAGGAAAAGTTTACACTTGAATCAAATATTCCTATTTAAGTCCTTCATATTTCTATATTATCTGAGCCTTTAAAAAAAACTCTTCTTAAAGTGAAATCTTGAAAACGCTTATCTAAAATAAAATTCAAGTAATGATCAACCCAATATTTATATATACATATTAATTATGTGATTATAAAAACTATATAAAGAGAGAGATTTATCTTTTAACTATGTGTATTAAACCACAATTAAAGATACATAATTTTCAAGCAAGGAAAATTTTAGGTATTTGAATTCCTTTTTCTCTTTTTAATCACTTGACAATTTATATGAAAAGGACACCTTTAAATTAAAGAATACATAATATCATTGAAAACAGGATGACTGTTTTTGATTTCAATGAACATCATTTTTAATAAATCTTAACAAGTTGATCCGATCAAACAGCAGTGTATAACGCCTGAATAAATTCTGATTGCTTAATATAATTAAATAGAGATGGTGATTTATTATGAATGAGTGATTGAATATATATATTAACATCTTACTATTCAGCTACACAAAGGCTTTTGGTGACAGACCACGTAATTTTGAACCATGGTCAAGCAATGAGAACGACACCTGAGCTGGCACCCCGACTTCCACACCACATCAACAGGAGAACATTTGAGCCTCGACGCATTTATCGTGCATCGGCCGCTTCTGTTGGGTGGGTATTCAGAGGTACTAGGCTAGAACTCACACATGACTCGCCAGTCACGAGTCCATTACTTTGAACACTAGGCTACCGCGGCCTATTGATTCATTATATTATAAAGGATAATAAAAATGAATTTTTTCAAGTGTAAATAGTTGCTTAAGAGTAGTTATATCAAGTCATACTAACATTTTTTATTTTATTTTTGATGCTCCGCAGTTATGGTCATCTTCTTGTCTTAAACTGAGAATCATTAGTTTAGAATTTCATTTTTTTTTAACCATTCATTTCATTTGAAAGATCTACAGCTTTAATTAAGAATCCTCAACGAGTATGAAATAAGAAACAGAATGAATTTTGTACAGTGATTAATAATATAAAAGTTCTAGCCATCTTCAACTTTTTCTGTCCCGGACAAAGATGGAAAATGCCGCCCTCTACCCAAAGTAAAAAGTTGTTAAAAAAGGTAAATTGTTTACAGATCTACACCTACAAAACTTGAATAATTTTTTGAACAAAGAGACAGAATAACAATACATAAGTACTAAAACACAAAAATAAACCGAAATCAAAATAAACAAAGACTACAAGTGTTTTTTCCTGACTTTTAATTCTGAAAACATTCTAATCAATTTTTTAAAATCAGTTTGTTCAGCTAATTCATGTTCGATAGCCAATCTTGCAAAACCATTTACAGGGCCGATCCTAGGGAGTCGGCCGCCGCGTACGAAGACCTAATGTGCCGCCTCTTTAGAGAATTTTTCATATTTTGACTAATGCTTATATATTTAAATACCGTAAAATCCGGCGTATAACGTGCACATATACTTTCAGGCTGTATTCTTCTTCTTTTTTATTTTTAGGTATATTTCCCGTATAACGCGCACCTCTTTTTTTTTTTTTTTTTTAAGAAACCTGAAATGTACGTGTGCTATGCTCTTTTGTTTTGAAGTCATTTATTTCAGGTATTATTCCAAATATTTTTTTTAAAAAGTGGTATACTTCTAGAACTATAACACCCCCCCCCCCCTTAATTTCATTAGGAATGTCGTTTTTTTTTCTTCTTAAATAAAGAGTATTTCGATCTCTATGTAGGAGTCTTATTTTTTTCTAGAATCATTATTTTTTAACTTTAAAGCTCTCATACTTTTACACCCCGCGTATAATGACAGAGCCGGCTCTAGCAGTTTCGCCGCCTCGGACAAGAATGGAAAATGGCGCCCCTCTCCCCAAAGTAAAAAAATTATTTTTCAAAAAGATAAATTGTGTATTTATGCTCACATAGATACACACATTTTAAGAATAATTCTTACGAACAAAAGGTATCACAATAAAATAACTAAAACTCAAAAATAAAGCAAAACAAACAAACAAACAAAAAAATTACATTTTTTTCTAAATTTTAATTCTGAAAACTTTTTAATCAATTTTTTAAAATCAGTTTGTTTAGTTAATTCATATTCGGTAGACAATAAAGCAAAACCATTTAATCTATTTTAAAGACGAAAATTGTGGATTCTAAGAAATTTTTTATTAGTTTTAATTTTGAAAAACACTTCTTGTTGCACTTATTGGCAAAAAAAGCGAAGCTCTTAATGCAATAACAAGATTTGGTGGCAAATTATAAAGTTGAAATAAGTTTTAGGAATATCAATTGGGCTCTCTTTTTTGATTAGAGAAGGTTGTGAAAACATCCAATTTCACAATTTAACGTACATTTCCGCCTCGAACTCTTCAGACTACAACATTAAAAAAACCTGACGTAAACATATAGATTATAAAATAAGGAAATATGATACATTAAATGAAATGCCCAATTCCCAATTTTCCTTAAAAATATATCAAAAAAGTATTTTCAAATTCGGTCCAAATGCCGCCCCAGACAGGGGTCCGGTATGTCTGGCCCTAGAGCCGCCCCTGATAATGAGCACCCCTAAATCTCGATTTTATTTTGTGTGTTAAAAGTGCGAGTTATACGCCGGATTTTGTGGTACTAATTATACTTTTATATTTAATTCCTTATTTCACACACACAATGCTTACATATACAATTACTTATTTAATACTTATGTATTCAAATTATAAACTTATCTACCTGTATTAAAAAGTAAAACATTAATATAAAAAATGCAAAAATTTGAAGAGCAAAACTTTATTTTTGGTCAGCTAAAGGGTTATGATTGCGGCAAAACCTTTTAACAAAAAATTAAACAAGCAAAATATTACCTTTGAAATAAAAATAGACATTTTGTAATTAGAAAAGCAAATCAACAGTATTTACTCAGAAAATTTAATTTAATAAAAAGGAAAGAACTAAAGCATAAATCTCGTGAAAAGAAAAGTATATAAATCACGAAGACTACTGAAAATTTAATGATAAAATAACTTGTATAGCTTTTTCGAGAAGCAAATTGTTCAATATTTTGGTGAAATCAATTTTTTCAGAGATTTCGGATCAATAGATAATGTGTCCATATCTGAAAGCCATCAAAAAGTTGAAGGAGAAAAAATGCTTTTGGAGTATATTTAAAAAGAATTACAGACTTCTAAGAATGCTTTTGCCATGTCACTAAGAATCAAATTTAAAGAACAGCTACTATACAGGGCACATGGACTGTTCATGAATATAACGTCCTAATTCTAAACTATACTCACGTATTTTTGCTTCTCATATTAGGGCAATCAGTATATTTATCAATTTAAAACAGTGTTTCTCAACGTGGGGCCTATCCCCACTAACTCAAAAAATAACTCGTTTAGAGTTTAAATGATCTATTTATTAGTAATATAGCCAATTATATAAATATATTTAACTACTTGTTTGTGTAATATGTGACAAATTGGTGAATTGTCTCATATGTTTGTCAATTGTGAATGTTTCAAAAATCGTAGTTTAGTCTCTGTACAGAAGTCCAAACTATATAAAGAGAGAAAATATAATATATAAACATTTCAATAAAAGGAGAATGTTTTAAAATCTGTCACTCTCTCTTTTGGGAAATAAAAATTCTTAATTTAAAA
>BMAO01037757.1:0-18954 GCA_019973975.1 Trichonephila clavata
CGATCCTTCAGGTATTTGTAGTTGTAGAACCCAATAGATTTCTTAGATGCATATTTCAGTGAAAAAAAGAGCTCCCCAATAGAATGTGTTAAAATTATATATATTACCTTATAATTTCCTTTTTATTATCTTCTAGATGTCTAAAAAAAACTTTATATTCAATAAAAAAAAATTAGGTAAACAGAAATAGTAAATTTAATATGGCAAAGTCGGAAATTTAACACTGTATTAAGTAAATACCTTTTGTTCCAAATTATAGATTTTTGCGTTATATAAGTATTAAAATAAATTTTTTTCAGTACAATGCAATGTGGCGAGCGATAGCCTATTTTCTTCAATTCCCTATCTATATATAGATACCTAGTGAGATAAATATACTTTAAAAAATTTCAGATACGCGTTATTCGGCTACGTCAAGTTTCCACATTTCCGATCTAACTGCTGCTGGTACACCTGTATATAATGATGGACCGGTGCATTCGTCTGAAGATGGACCAGAAGGTTTTGGTACAGCAGCCGATTTCGGAGATAATGAAGAAAAACCAGAAAGATCTTGTTTAAAAATTAATGAACTGACGAAAACAGCAAAAGGAAAAGTTTCTGAGGAACACAATAAATGCTGGCGAAATCCTATCAACTGCAAACATGGTTTTTCGGCTAGTATATTTGGAAAGTTGATATTTGATAGGAGAGATGAAAGCAGAAGATATCTTTTTAGTACAGGTAAGTTTTATTGCCAATTTTTTTTCAATCAGTATGTTTTTATAGAATCGTTGTAAGGGAGACTATAGATAGAAACTTTTAAGGCGATATGGTACCATCTTCACAATTTTTTTTATTTTTAATATTTGATATTTGGTTTTAATTGTATTTCATAAAGGTTAATATTTAATAATAATTCCATACAATAATTTTTTAATTTGTTGCAAAATGTTTGTAAAATTTAAATATTTATAGCTTTTTTAAGCATTTTTTAAATCTCTAAGGCTTTTTTAAATATGCCTCTTTTCTTTCAAACATTTTTTCCAAGTACTTTATAATATACTACATAAAACTGTACATGGGTTTTGTTCTGCTGCTGCTCTTTAATTTTTTTATTGTTAAGCTTCCAAAAATTCCCAAAAAAACATTAATTTTGATTTTGAAATTTTTTTGAAAAAGTACTAAACATGTTAGAGCTAATTACATGCACAATTTAACAAAACATACATTTCAAAACATGTATAAAAATTTTCAAACCCATACTTCAATTATCAAAAAAGCCTTAGGGTTTTGAAGAACAGTATGTGTACAAAAATTCAACATGGAGAAATCTGAGTTTGAAGTTTTCATTCCATGAATAGCATGATAAAATTTCAGTGAAATAGTCTGAAACTTTTATGAAATGTTAATTAGCTTATTTAAAACTACTTACCATAAAAAATTGCACAAATGTAGAAAAATTAAACAGTATACTGCCATAATGAATATATAGAAAAAAACGAATGAAAGATCAATATTTCATAAAACTTTATCATAATAATTATTTAAAAAAATACACACACTTCAGAGCTAATTCATGCAGCTAATGCACAACATGTACAAAAGATGTTTATGCCTTTATTTTTTATTTCCATGATTTTAAAAACCTTCACATGTTAAATATTGTACACGAATAAAAGCAAATTCAAATAACAATTTATAGGTAAAATACATCAAAATCTAAGAACTGTATATGTGCATTTGTTTAAATAAATATCTTAAAATATTTTAATAATAAAAGTGTTGAATCTCGCACACATGGGATATATACTATATATATCACCAAAAACAAATATATAAAAACGGGAGAGTTTTTCTATTCTTACGAATTAGATTTTTAATTATCTGAGTTATCAAAATGTTATTTAGTATTTGTGCCTTGGGAGAATCCGTTTTGAAGTTTTAGTTTCATTCATAATAATATCATAAAAAGCATGCACACCTTTTAAATCTTGTCCAAATTCATTTGATCTTCCAGTAAATAATTCACAAACTAGAATTTTTGCATGAATTGCACAATTCTTTCTTAAAATGATTTACTATTACTGCATGCATAATGTCAATCTCATTGATGCGCATTAGAATAATAATTAATTCATTTTTTATCAAGCTCTTTTCTAGCAGATAATCTGAAATGTAGGCGTGGTAGTTGCTGTTTAGCATCAAACATTGCTCCACTACTTAATGAAAAATGCAGGTAAAGCTTTGAAATTTTGCAGGCATATTTATAAAGATTCGGGGTATCAAATAAGCCAATAAAATTTTTTCGACAGTTTAATGATTTTTAGGGTACCATATCCCTTAAGGAATTTCGAGGATTTATGTTCAACAAAAATCAGCGAGTAACAGGGATACATGCATAGCTTGTTTCAATGGCGTCCGCAAGGAAAGGGTTAGGAGGTTCTACCTTACCCACTCCCAGTACAGATCAACAGATCTTTAATCTTAGCATAAAGATTACGCCTCTGAGCTTTTGTCTACATGTTTTTTAAAACATACCCTCTCCTCCCCACCATAAAAGAAGTCTGTATACCATGGGTGTTAAACTCGCGACCCGCAACGAACCTTTTTGCGGCTCGGCCTATATATCAGCACACAATAATATATAATATTTGGGAAAGGCAACTGTGAAAAGTGAAGATTTAACGCACTTCCCGACGTGCAACTTGTACAAATTAAGTTTCAGAGGTTTCCATACTTTTTTGTCTCATAGACCCCTTGCCATGTTTTTTGGTTTGGGGTAGACCCCTGGTTAATTAATACTGAATTTTTGCAAATTTATCAACTTAAATGTCTTTTTGATATTTGGTACTACTACTCCTACTTTAAAAGAATTAAATTTTTTTTTCTAACTGTAATGAAGTATAGTGCTTAAAGTTTTAAATGCACTTGATAATTAATTAAATTAAAAGTTAATTAATAAATAAAACTGTTAAATAAACTAACTAAGCAACAAATTATTTTAATGGCAGGGGTGAACTCTAACACACTACAATATCAAGTTTTCAACATTCGGTATCAATCTTGTCTGGTTTAACTTTAAATCTCCTCTGTTGTATATATATATATATAGTGTCCAGTTTTTTTTTCTTTCTTTTTTTTCTGTTTTGTAGATTGGCAATCGCGCTGAAACTCCTTCACACTAGGAAAGTCTTTCACACTAGCAATGAAAAACTTCTCCACTATATTCCATAAGTCTCGACAAATACCAGGTTTGACTTTTTAAAGCCAAAATTGCTGGTATCCGTTTCTAAACTTTAAGATTTTCGTTAATGCTTATTACGATCAGTTCCTATTGTAATGTAAATTTTTTTTCAATATGACCATATGAATTCATTGCCTACTGTGGTACTGCCGTAGTCTAAGAATTCTCAAACCTGGTTTCAAAATCTGAATAAAAGTGCATTTAAATGTTGAACGTAGGTTAAAACGGTCTGACAGATTGTCTGTGACAAATTTAGAAAATTCGGGACCTCCAGTATTATACTTCTTTAGCTTAACTCAGGAAAGAAAAGCTGAAATGGTTCTTGTTTTTATAAAATTTATGCTGTCACCTTTTGAATGCAAATTAACCTCATTATAAATTTAGTAAATAAATCTGTTAAATTGGTAAACTTTGGTTTCCACTTGATTGTAAATTTTCTTTTAAAATTAAAGTCACTTGCACCTCATGGACCCCCAAATTGATTTTTGGCTGATTGATTTTTGGCCTTTGGATGTCGTCATAGACCCCTGGGGGTCTATGTAGACCACTTTGGGAATCATTGGTTTAGATGATTCTGCATCGTATCAAAAATACGCAGACGAAATTTCAAATATTAGAACTGAATTTGAAACAAGATTTAAAGATTTTAATTCTTTGGAAGACAAATTTTGTTTATTTTCTTTAATTGTCTCAATAAATATAGAGTTGATACCCAGACATATGCTAATGAAGGTGATCGAGATTCAGTGCGAAAAATTTGAAGGCAAATTTCTTTGAAGTGAGTGTGGCTGAATTTTAAAAATATTTATGTATCCACCGCGTTTGAAAATACTCGAAAATTCTCATATGAAATTATTTTCATGTTTGGAATAGGAAACATTAAATTTTTGTTGTTCTTTTGAGTATGTTTATTATATAATGGTATTATTTGAAATAAACCTACGTTTCTACATATTTAGATTTTTTGTGGCCCATTTTAAGTTAAACTTTGTTTGCTTGCCCAAGTTAGCCATTGAATTTGACACCCTTCCTGTATATGTCACTGGCTTGTTTCAATACTTTTTATGTATATTTTATCTCTATTATTTCTTAAAACTGTTTACAATAATTTTACTCTATTTTCGTTTAATGACGATCTAATGTATTCCTCAACCAGTATACTTTGTTCATGGCTAAAAGTTAAATATACTTTTAAAACGCTTTTTCAAAAAATATTACACAGAATCGTATAATGCTATATATAGAGAGATTTTTCCATGACGTCACAGATTTCCTCGTGGATTCCTGACAAAAATATATCCCAGAATTCAGAAATATGTAAACATAATTTAAGACAGTTGTCTTAAGCTATTTTATTATTATTAAGACAGCTTGTTTTTATATTTACCACGTTGTTGTTGTTTCTAATGCAACCCGATCGAAGGGGTCAGATTGGAGCCCATGGTGGCAAGGGGATAGATTACGTCTGTCATTAGCCACAGCCGTACCATGCAGAGGGTAGTACGTTTTGACTCCATTGCACCTCAGTTTTGAAGGAGAATATCTAGGGGGAGGATCAGAGAGAGGGGGCCTCCCACCGTTCACCAACCTCTCTAGTGGACTTTCGGATAGACGAATATTTAGAGCAGGGATGGGCATTAAGTCAATTGAGATCGACCAGTGGACCGTCAAGACATTTTGAGGTGACCGCCTTCACTAAGACCAAAGACACGCTTACTAAAAGAAACATATTTATGGAACGCCGACAGCAGCTAGACTGGAGAATTAGCTTTTCATAATCGATGCGACTCTATTTTCTTAAGCAAATGGTTCGATAAAGATGTACACGAGACATGTACCTTCAATGAAAGCGAACGATGACACTTAGCACGTTCGCTGCTACAGAAGTGGTAAGAAGCAATCACTGATTTGCCAGCCGTAGAGAAATGAATTTTTCCTCACACACCGACTGTAGGGTCGCTCTTCCCCGTTCTTGGGAGCTTTTCACTGTGTTTTCAGTGAGCTTCCCTCCATTCACTCTGAGCAAAAGCGCCTGGCTCGCTGTCGCTCGCCATCAATCTTATTTTAGTTTAGTTAGCCGACTGGAGGGGAGAATAAATGTTGATGGGATCAACTTTTCCCGCGATAGCACGGGATTGGCTTTTAAAAGATCATCCCACACCCAGGGCTTCCTCGAGATTGGGTTCTCGAGCAAATGTCATGTCCCGCCATGACGTGGTAATCGTCAACGAACAATTGTAAATACATATGTCGGTTTCAGATACTTCGGTTCATGTATGTTCTCTGCTCGCTGCATTAAATACATCCACCCTACGCGGTCCAGCAGTCACACATAGTTGTTCCAGCATTCACATACTTGTGTTTTTGTGGTAAAAATAGTAATCTGTCATATTTTAAAAGAGGGGTACAATGTCAGAAACAAGTGTTAAGAAAAGAACACATACAATTTCAATACAGAATGGCCACGCCTACGCCACTGGGGGACCGCAACACCTTAAAAACATTAGAAATAACCCGTACCCGGGAAATGTCTGCCCACCCTGATTTAGAGTATCTCCATGCCGCACAGGGGAGTTATACATTTATAAACATCCATCCCTTCTCCGGCATTCGAGAGAGAGAGAGAGAACTCAGGCCCTGCGAAAATACAATCAGTGTCCGTAACCACTATACCGTACGGCATATTTATTTACTGTAAATGCACCAATATATTGTTCTCTGTAGCAAGTGCATTGAATTACAATTTTGAACCGAAGTGTTCTGTTTCCAAAAGACATTCTTTGGTTCTTCCTTAGTCTGAGACGAATTCCCTTCCATCGGTAGCAAGAGACATATTTACTCAATAAGGTTAAGTCTTAATCTTTAACCAGTTTATAATCTGCACCATATCAAAATAAGTATATGGAGTGGCTGAACTAAACCCGACTCTATATAGCTAAAAGAGATTATAATAATATTTACCTATCTTTTGATAACAAAAATATTTTTAATAACTGAATTCAATTCAGATACACGTGCACAAAATCTTTTTTTTTTTTTTGTAAAGTTACTTTGATTCCAGTAATGCTTCTATGTCATTTCCTCATTTCTGTATCTCTCTTCTTTCCATTCTTACTCCAATTCACTAAACCCTTATTTAAATATGTGTGTGCCCATTTGCATATATCCGGGTTTTTTCACAAGGTTTTCATATAAAATATCAAAGAAAATCATCCCTTAAGGTTAGTTAAGGTAAATGCGCTTGAGAACCTTTTACAAATATTTTTTTTAGATCGTAACTCAAAGCAAACTTGAGGCCATTTGAAAAGTATCGTAACAATTTGGACGGTAAAAGTATTTAAACTTCGGTATTCTCTGTTCCTTTACAGGAGGAGACATCGAAGGCATTCCAGGTGTAGCCGTATTTTACAAAGGGATATACCTGCATGCTGTTGTCTCCACTGGAGAAAAAGTATGGTCCATTTATGTGGCAGGTCTAATGCTCAATGATACTTGGAGTAACGTGGCTTTTACATGGAGCCAACAAGAAGGTCTTGATGTAAGGAAATTTTCATAAAATACATTCTTTTTAAACGAAAAGTTCATTGCTTACTTTTCTCAATCGATTTAAAAGTTTAAAACTGTTTCTATTTTGTGTGTCATTATTTTTATCATATTTGGTTCTTATAACTCCTTGAGAAGCGAAATAAGTATTCTTATGCATTATATATTTATAAGTAGGGGTGGGCCAATAATGACCCACGTGCCACATGCGACCCTCCAAGGCAGTAAGAAATTCCGTCTTGAACCGAAATTAACTTGCAAGCTGTGACAAGAGTTTAAACAAGCATTCTCGCTCTAGATTTTTTTTAAAATGTAGAAAACTGCGATAGGGTACATTTGTTTTTTATTAAGGTATCCGAATACTGGCGAATACATTTTTTTTAAAAAATGGAGATGTGGGGAATTTTTTGTGATTTTTAGATTTGTTTAGTACATTTTAAGAAAAATATGCTAAAATTAAGAAGGGAAAAAGAAATTATTATTACTAAAATAGGAGAAAATAGGTAAAATTTACAAAAATAACATGAACGCGGCCCATTTTGTACCAAAAGTTTATGAGCAAATTTTCAATTTTTCATATTTGATGTGTTATGTTATGTGTTATCCTTATGGTATTCATTTTTGAAATGACCTTCAGGATAAGAAATATTTTAATTTTTACAAGAACTAGAGCATTTTATCTTGGTTATTATATGAAATTGCTTAAAACAAAAGTGGTTTATTAAAGGGACTGTCAATTTTGTAATAAAACAGTGATTGATACATCTGAAGGTTAAAAAACTTCTGCTATTACACAGAACATATACAAAAATTTCAGTTAATTATTTTCAAAACTTTTTTTAGCAATCGCTGGCCCCGTTTGAGCATTTAAAAAAAAACATTTCGAGTAAAACGCGTTTTAAAGCATGACATCTTGCTTCAAGTAATGGCATTTGCTCTTACTAAAACACTTGTAGCTTTTGTTCTAGTGAACGAAAAATAATAAATTTTGTTTTTTTATAAAACTAATAAGATAGCCTATAAAATAAAGTCATAACAAATTTGTCCATTTTTGGCAAAATTCACCCTTTAAGAGTAGTCGGATACCTTAAATTGATTCTAAAATTAAACGTGCTTACAACTATAGACAGCTATATATAGTATGAAATTAGCACGATAAATAATTTGAATTAAACTACTGTTATAAGGCCTTGTTTAGTATACCGAAATGATCCATTTTCGGCAAAATGGGTCGTGTCAAATGTTTTATTGGAACTAGGACACATCTTGAAACGTCCACTGGGCATCAAGAAACGAGGAACACACACAAACACACTGAGACAAGAAAAAACGCTTACAGCCTGTTAGGCTTCCGAGTTATATCGGAGAAGGAAACAGGTGTTCCCTCATTGTTTCCCCCGGAGGGTTTATGGAGAGATTAAAATTCGAACTACTGTTACTATTTGATTTAACTTACACTTAGTGATTTTTATGGTATAATTTATACCTTTTCTATGATGCGAAGTTAATTAATGAATGCAATCATTTTAAAAAGATGCTGCTTTTTAGTATCCACCGCTTCTCTATAATGTTGCTCTCAAGCTCCACCCCAGCTAATAACCAAAGTTTTTAAAAAATATCAAACTTTTTTTATTTAAGTCCCAGTGAATAATATAAGCAACATGTGCGATGTTTACCAGCAATTATCTACTTGGATTGTTGCATTCGGAAGGAATTTCACTGGAAGTGTAGTAGCAAAATTTTTAAAAAAAATTATAATCCATATTCTATAATGCATTTAGTTACTCGTCATTTTTGAAACTGAATTTTTATTAAAAAAAATCAATGATGTCCCAACTTTTTTACGGATCATCAAAGATTTTTCACGGGCTGCCAATAGTCCGTGGATCACCGTTTGGGACAGCTGGTATGGACAATAGATAGCGGATTGGATGTTTTAATTATATAGGAATACTATATATACAGAGTGGCGCACACAAGTTGGGGAGGGGATATCCAAGGGTTTAGACTTTCCCCATAGCCCTCGATATAGCTCATCATATGTATATGGTAAGTAAAATTTAATAATTTATTATTAATCACTTATTTTAGTTTTATTAATTCTAATTATTTATTCAATTATTTATTTTTACTGTGTTTTGTTCCCGACAATCGACAAAATCAAAAGAATATATTGAGAAGCGTATTAGGGTATGATACGTATAATGGTACCTCCTCCCCTGAAACATTTCTGTGTGCTCCACTGTATTCTTGTGTATATGTTACCTTTAAAGCATATAATGCAGTTATTTCATAGAATAACTAGGTATTTCATGAAATAACTAGACAGTAAAGTATATAATAGATGAAAAATTTCATACTTGACCTCGTTACACTATGAAATAACTAGTTTATTCTATGAAATAACTAATGTGTGTGTGTGTGGGTAGACCGTTAAAGTGAAAAATAAGCAGTTTCTAAGTTGTTTTATAAATTAATTGATCATAAATAGCTAAAACTTCTCGAAAAATACATTTTATCCCTATTATGGATAATTAATTGATAAACAATAAGGAAAAAGATTTGCTAACATTACTTAAACAGAAAGGGGGGGAAGAGAATGTTTTGTGTCTACTACTGGTATAATTTACTTTTCTACTCTTAAACTTCAAGGATATCATATTGTTGAAGTAACCAATAGTCACGTGATACCTTTTTCTGTGCAGTTTTAGCAATTTTACTTCTGCTCTCAAACTTTATAATTTTTCACGAGTGAATTCAGCTTTGTTTTCCTTTGTCCCACGCTGATTTAATATAGATTCAAATATCTCTTGTATTCAATATTTCCTATTTGCAGGTTAGTCTTCCATTCCTGCAGAAGTCATTGCTTGAAGCAGTTGCAAAAATATGTGTTAATAATCTAAAGATAGTTCCAACCTTTTTTGAACTGGCACCTTTTCTAATAATATTTCGATATCGCCCCTTTTCTATGAATATTCTATACGCCCCCCACTGTAGAAAATAAGAGTGTACATAATGCTGAAAACAAGTTTAAAAATACTATACTAAAAGAATATTTTTTTTTTTATTTTTTTTCTAAATATTTTTTATGCGAATCTGAAATATCTATTGCACAATATATTTAAATGTTAATATTATATTTTTAGTATAGGTAATATTGTTGAATTGAAACACTACTGAAATTCTTTTTTTTTCTTTTTCTCTTTCTTACACTCTTTTAAGATGTAATAAAAATTTTAGATACTGAAAAGACAGCATGATGATACGAATAACATAAAAACTGGCTAAAAAAAAAAAATTGACAGCACTTTAAAGAAGACGAACTTAAAAAATAGTCAAATAACGTAAGAAAAACAAAAGATCATAAAAGCAAGCAACAAAAAAAACAATAATTCAAAAAAAAAAAAAAAAAAAAAAAAAAAAAAAAAAAAAAAAAAAAAAAAAAAAAAAAAATCAAAATCAAAAATAACGATGAAATAAACGAAAAAAAAAAAAAAAAAAAAAAAAACACGTCTAAATCTATGTCTAAAAGCAACGGAATGAAGCGTACACACACGTCATTGCATAGCAGCTATAAGCGATTCAAAACTGACAAAAGGCAGCTAGAATAAGTTCGGAGAACTTTCGAGTGCTGTATTTTATATTTTAACGATCAAACAATCGTTATTCTATAAAACACCTAGTTAAGTCGTAGGATTCAATAATTTTACATACTTAACTGACTTGTCTAGTTATTTCATGAAATACCTAGTTATTCTATGAAATAGCGGATTTTACACTTTAACGGTAACTTATATATAACACTGATCTATAAAATGCTAAACTGGATGGAAAGCTGCACATAATCTTACTGCAACCCAAATGATACAAAAAACACGTAGGGGTTAAATTAATGTTTGAAATATTTTAAGCCTGTGTTTCATATATATTTCTAAGTTGAAAAAAAAGAAATATATATGAAACAAATGCTTCCTTTCTATAGATGTGTCTTTATTTCATAAGAAACATATTTGTATGATATGTTACTGATAACCGAAATGTTCTTTTTTCCTATATAGCTTTACATCAATGCTAAACGGGAGGCCTATGCAAAATATCCTGACCCTTTGCCACAACCTCCTCGTCAACCTTTGAAACCACTTCAACTGACTGTGGGTTGCAGAAGACATGGTAAAAATATGTATGATGAATTTGTTCGAGGAAAACTAGACGAGTTTGTCACTTGGCAGTATAAAGTGTCCCAAGAAAACGCCAGTTTTTTTCTCGGTGGTCTTGGTTAGTAACATTATCAACTAGATATGATTTTATCTCATTTTCTTTTAAATCTAATAATTTTGTCGAAGTCTGTTATTAAGTTTGAAAGGAAATTTTGCATGAATATCACCCAAAAAGTAACAAATGTTGCGCTTGGAATCAAAACGTTTGTTTTCCAACGTAATTTTGTAAAAAGTGAATTTGTTAATAACTTTACTGGTATTATTGTAATTGAATATAATTAAATTTTCCACATAAATATTTAAAAAGATTCAACCAAATTCCTATGAGTCTTTTGATATCACAACATTTTCTTCCGCGAATCACGTTCAATTCATAGATAACATTATATAACACGTAAGAAATTTCAACTTTTAACCTGATTAAAATCCTTTTAGATAAAACTAATTATTTCGCCAACCACGGAAACTGATTTTTTCCTTTCTGTCAAAAGCAATATATTAGAATATTTTGAATACAAACACATTGTTCCTATGGTTACGAGTCAAACATGAAAGTAGATACCCCACTGTAGATATTTAAAAATATTAGCACCTCCCCTTTATCGCTAATGTTTCATTTTTACTTCTTGGAACTGTTAGCACGTTATCTGTTATATAACAAATTAGGTTTAAAGTCGTACCGGGAAAGAAGCATTTCTCTAACGCCTTTTTTCAGAATATTAACCTCGTGCTTTCAAGCATTTACTCATTTTGAATGAAATAAATGGTTTTCTGATTTGTTTCCTATTCCGTGACTCATTGAAATAAGGTGTAAATGGTGAAATATGGACACAATATTATATATCATAGAAATGGTTTACTGTAGTTTGAAAGCCATCATCTAAACTGAGTAATATTAAAAGGGTTATGAGTCAGTAACTAGACGATGTATACTAGATTAAACTGCGGTTATACGGAGAAAAAAAATATTATTTATCGGAGCCTAACTATGCGAAAAAGATGCTCTATGGCAGTGTTTCCCAAACTTTTGACATATGTGTACCCCTCTATAATTTTCGTAACGCTGAGTACCCCTCGTCAAAAAAATGGATGTACTTCAATAACAATCAAAATATATTTATTTTTTCTTTTTTTGTGAAATAAACAAACTAATAAGAAAAGAGAAATAAAATTATTCGTAATAAAATATAAATAAAAGCTATATTATAAATAACATTTATTTGGATTAATGAAAAAAAATGAATTTGCTTGTACTGGGATGACAGATCGTCATAATCGATGGTTAATTTTAACCTGAGATGCGGTTCCAAGTCTAGTAGTCTGTTCCTTTTTTTCGACTTAATGTCCACAAATGCTAAAAAAACAACTTTACATAAATATGAAGTTTGTAATGCCTATCGGTTCCTGCTTCCCTCTGAACCCCCTTGTCTACCTTCGGACCCGTCTAGGTGTGTGGGAGGAACTGAATAATCAGTAGACGTGATTCACTCTAATTATTTTATTGTCACCAAAATATCAAGCAGGCACAATAATAATCTAATTAAGATAACAGATCAGATAGCAGAGCGTGGAGGGGAGATTCAATAGCCTGGGAATAATAATACGGACCGTCAACTGATTCCACGGTAACTTAAACAACCTCAATATAACTACGTCGCGCGCACTAAGAAGCTAAACTTCTATTTAAATAAGGATCACGATACCTGTACTTTTATGAAGTCGAGTCCTACACTTGAGTCCTTGAATGCGATCTTTATCCGGATTTAATCACCGTCGATTGATCCTCTCTTAGAAATCTTCAATTGATAAACTCCGATTGCACTTTATCATTTCACGATCCTTCACTCCCCAACTAACTCCTAAAACTCGCGAATACAGAATTTATATAATATACTTAATTTGCATAATCACGCGTTCTTCACTCAGTGAAAGTTGCTTGAATTAAATATTTTCCTTAAAGAGTCCTCAAGGGGTTAGTAGAGCCGCGTATAGATCCGTCACAAGTTGGAAAAAGGCAAGATCTATTTCAGACCTTTTTGCTGTTAAAACCGGATGCACATGTTACATTTGTAACCACAATGATGTTAAAAAGTACACTCCTTATATTTACTTTTCAAGAATCCGTTTGATGCCAATTCCAACAATTGCTTTTTTTCCGCATGCGACAAATCTTCTGGCATGGATGCTGTGTAAACGTTAAACGGATATCTTATCCATTCAATATTTTTGTTTAAATCAGGGAAATAGTTTTTCAAGCTCACTTGCAAACTTCGAATTTTGTGTTATGCATTCCATAGAATCAGTATCAATTTTAGCCGTCGAACTTGCTATAAACTCAAGAAGAGAGGGAAACGGGAGACACTTCTCCATTACCAACTCTGTTGTTTTTTAAGACTACCTTTACTTGACTCATGAGAACCCAGAATTAGGCTCAGCTAAGCACGATGCAGTGCATATCCCCATCAAACTCCGGTGCAATGCGTACCCCAACCAAACTCTCCCCGTACCCCTGGGGGTACGCGTATCACACTGAGAAACACTGTCTATGGTATGGAGATTAGGAGAAAAATTATTATATAAAAAATAATAATTTTGAAATTTAGTATTGCCACGAAAGTGTGAACTTTTCGAAAAAAATATAATTATTTAATATTGGTTAGATGATTTTAGGCTCAAAATAAAACTAATTTTTACAATATTAGTAACCAGAAGCGATAATTAATGATTAGTGAATGCTGAGTATTGAATAGTACAATGTATACTTTGCAATATTTTATAACCCCTGCTGTCTTTTTTCCACACTGTCGATCCGATCCAAGCTTTTTTCCTTCTTCCGCTTTATCGTGCACCGTAATTTCCCCAGTAGCTCCTTCTTTTTTAAAAAAATTTAATATTAAAGAAACTGTTAAATGTACGTGGTGTTTTTTCTTTTCTTTTTTCACTATTTAGCAAGTATCCTTTCATCGCAATAAATGTTTAAAAGAACTGAAATGCCTGTTTTTCGTTAGCAAAAATTTCTTTGACCTTTTACCGCAAAAAATCTCAAACACCTAAATTTCATCACCCTCGTGGCAATGCTCAGCATAAAAACAATTTTTATATTTTATTTTTCCTTTCATCTATATGCTAGAGAACATCTTTTCTGCGTAGTTAGGTTTTCAAATTCTGGGGAAATAGTTTTCGATTTAACCTAATGTTCACTAGAGTGCAGAACTAAAGAACTTTTCAGATTGGGGCGTAATCCCCCCCCAAATGAAATTCACGCTATAGAGATACAATGTAGCATTTATATGTTAATAGAAAGAATAGTGACGCTGGCTAAAAAGGGAATCATGCGCATGCATTATGGACAAAATAGAAAAAGGCTTTATTGGCAAAATAGCGTTAGAAAAGAACTTTAACAATTATCTATCCATGAGGGCTATTCTCTCTAATTCACCTTTTCTTTCGTCCCAAATTGGCATCTTAAGCTAAAACAACGACACTCCGAAAATGAACATTACTTCCAAATAGTATATAAATTGTCGGTCAGATAAATTATAATGTAGAAAATGGAAGGAATAGTAGATAATGTCGATGATATGGCCGCATTAATTAGTTTCTTAATTATAGTTGCGTAGCTACTTTGAATTTACGTGATCTCGAAGGATTTTTCTTAGGCATGTTTGGAAGGTTACATCTCATTTCAGATTGCAATATATTTGCATGTTGCGTACTCAGCTGTAATGTTTTAATCAATAAAAGTAAATTATTGCAAATTATACTTGTTTGTAATCCTTTCGTGTCCGATTTAATGGCTTCTCAGTCAGTGATATTTTTATCTCAACGAACATGAGGAGGAGATACCGCGGCAGAACATTATATGGCTATGAGGAAGAACAAAATACCAAAGTCTCTCAGTAAGGAATATGACATCCTTTAACTGCATTAGTGTTGCGTGACATCTCTTCATACTTCTCTTAATACCAAACTACCGAGAAGTTCTTGAGATAAGAGTTGCCACTCTTCAAAGAGCATCTTCTTCAGCTACTGGTGCTCTCTGGTGGATGCTTTCTTGCTGCGTCTCCTCAAAGCATTCCACACATGCTCGATGTCATTTAAATAAGAGGAATTACCAAGAAACTGCAGGAACTACCTAGCAGTTCTTGAGGTAAAATTTGCCACTCTTTCAAAGAGCATCTGCTTCAACTACTAGCTCTCTCTGGTGGATGCTTTCTTGCTGCATCTCCTCAAAGCATTCCACACATGCTCGATGTCATTTAAATAAAAGGAATTACCAAGGAGCTTCAGGAAGAACCTAGCAGTTCTTGAGGTAAAATTTGCCACTCTTCAAAGAGCATCTGCTTCAACTACTAGCTCTCTCTGGTGGATGCTTTCTTGCTGCGTCTCCTCAAAGCATTCCACACATGCTCGATGTCATTTAAATTAGGGAATTACCAAGGAACTGCAGGAACTACCTAGCAGTTCTTGAGGTAAAATTTGCCACTCTTCAAAGAGCATCTGCTTCAACTACTAGCTCTCTCTGGTGGATGCTTTCTTGCTGCGTCTCCTCAAAGCATTCCACACATGCTCGATGTCATTTAAATAAGAGGAATTACCAAGAAACTGCAGGAACTACCTAGCAGTTCTTGAGGTAAAATTTGCCACTCTTCAAAGAGCATCTGCTTCAACTACTAGCTCTCTCTGGTGGATGCTTTCTTGCTGCGTCTCCTCAAAGCATTCCACACATGCTCGATGTCATTTAAATTAGGGAATTACCAAGGAACTCAGGAACTACCTAGCAGTTCTTGAGGTAAAATTTGCCACTCTTCAAAGAGCATCTGCTTCAACTACTAGCTCTCTCTGGTGGATGCTTTCTTGCTGCGTCTCCTCAAAGCATTCCACACATGCTCGATGTCATTTAAATAAGAGGAATTACCAAGGAACTTCAGGAACTACCTAGCAGTTCTTGAGGTAAAATTTGCCACTCTTTAAAGAGCATCTGCTTCAACTACTAGCTCTCTTTGGTGGATGCTTTCTTGCTGCGTCTCCTCAAAGAATTCCACACATGCTCGATGTCATTTAAATAAGAGGAATTGCCGAGGAACTTCGGGAACTACCGAGTAGTTCTTAAGGCAAGAGTTGCCACTCTTCAAAGAGCATCTGCTTCAGCTACTGGTGCTCTCTGGTGGATGCTTTCTTGCTTCGTCTCCTCAAAGCATTCCACACATTCTCGATGTCATTTAAATTAGGGGAATTACCGAGGAACTTCAGAAACTAACAGGCAGTTCTTGATGTAAGAGTTGCCCCTTTTTAAAAAGCATGTGCTTCATATGTCTGGTGCTCTCCGGAGGATACTTTCTTGTTGCTTCTCCTCAAAGCATTCCACACATGTTCGATGTTATTTAAATCAGAGGAGCAAGCTGGTCAATCTATTCTGCAGATATCCAAACTTTCTAGAAGCTCTCTACAGCAGAGGTCTTTTGTGGATGTCTATATACATTTCAAGCTAAATAATTGCAACAATTCCTTACAATACAAGGTTCTTTATAATTCGAGTTCGTGACCATTAAACATTAGGATACCGCGGCCACTACATTATCTACATAATTTATTGCATACATTTTAATACAAGACCTCTAATGAGTTTTCACTAAAGGTAAGCACAAGTGTATTTTTAATTCTTTTATCTCATTTATCTCAAAAAGCTCAAACACCATTAGTAAGAACTCCTTTTATTAAACGGCAATAGTCCTCGTAATTTTGAGTTGTGATATAAGTTACGAGAATAACGCCTGAAAACTACCCCAAACTTTTTATCCACTCAACGGGAAAACTTTGAACCTCAATGATTTAATGTGTATCTTTCAGCATGATTGGTCTTTCGTCGTACCAATATTCGACACGACGCAATTCGACCGAAACAACGACGAGGACCATGAGTTCATGACCGTGATTACTATCCTCCAGAAAACTGCCTGTGTTTGGGGTAGTATTTCAATGTACAGTTTTCAAAATCGATACGAGTATAAAAATAAATTGGTTTCTATTTTCAATTCTCTTTTCCAACCCATTAAAAAATCTTTTATGTGAAGTTTGAAACAATTTTTTAAATAATTAATTTCTAAAAAATATTTAAAATTTTGCTAAATAATAATTAGTATCTGACCAATGGCAAAATAAACAAACAGTTACTTTGACTACAAATTTATTCAAACCATAAATTAAATTTATTCATTCCAAATGATGGCAATTTCAATTTCAATGAGACAGCTCTTGCTGTATAATTTATAGTCTTATGAATATAGTTATATGTTGATAATACTGTTTCTACATTCATTGCATTCATTATCGCAAGGAAGGTTTGTTATAAAGACATTATCAGGGTAATGTACTTTACATGAAATCTTAGCAACGAGATTTTTATTTACAAATCAGGATTCAAAAGAGATTGTTTTTGGCATGACAATGATAATAGAATTTCGAAAATACACAGAAGATTCTTTCAAATTTATTTTAATTTTCTCTCTATATATACACCGAACTCTTTTTTTTTCACATTTCTTTTTTTACACGATTTTAAAATAACACGGTACACGAATTTAACGATTTTTTTCCCTCGAATTTTTTGTTCTAGCACGAAATCCAAAAAAATCGGCGGACTCGTGTCCTTTGGATGAGGACGATTTGAACAACCTTATTGACAGTTAAATAATAGAGAAGTCGATGATGAATATTTTAGCTATTAACAGCTGATTTAAAGGCGAGGTTTGAAATCTGCAACAAGTATGGAACAACATTTTATTACGATCCTAAGATAGTGCGTGCATTAAAATTTCAACATTTCTTAAATAGCAGGATACCAGGAATTATATAATCAACTTAGATATCATAATACCGCCTTCATAACACTTTGTAACAACAAAAAAACCCTACAGAGGCCATTAATAACGTACAAAATTTTTCATTTGAATCAAAGCCCCGAAATTTGTGTTAGACATACCTGGCACATCTGCTGATGATAGCATTTTTGATTCAGTTCGTAATAAACGTACACGCTTGTTATCAAGTAGCGCAATAAATAATTGTTAGTTAGTAATTTTAATCCTAATTTCAATTTGAATTCTCTTGTGTTTTTGTACTTATAGACTGAATTTTCCCTTAACACTAGTTTGAACTTTTTTTGTAAAAAAAAAAGGGGGGGGGGGAATGTGTTTTGTTTTTAAATTTTTTTTATAAATATTGATTTTATTATTACTTTTTTTGCATGGGTGTTTGGGAAAATACTTAAAAGATTTTTAATTTTACAAGATCTTTAAAAATTGTGGCACATATGCCTAAAATTACCATATGTGGCATGTATTTTTTACGCGATTTTTTTCACTGTTTTCTAAAGAACGTATCTACCGTGTAAAAAAAACAGTGTCGCCCAACGGTATAGTGGTTAGCGACGCTGACTGCTGTGCCGTAGGGCTGGGTTCGAATCCCAAGAAGACATGGTGTTTGTAAATGTATAGTGCCTTCGCGGCATGGGGGTACTCTCTAAATAGCCGTCGAGCCGCAAGTCCTCTCGTGAGGTTGGTGAAAGGGAAGAGAGGTGGGAAGCCCCTGGCCACTCCAGAGTTTCCCCAAAATTGGGATGAAACCGAGCCTAAATCGTATTGTCACCTGCATGGTGTTCAAAGCTACGGCTAACGACAGGCGTACAATCTAGCTATGCCATGATGAATTCGTGGGCCTCGATCTGACTACGTCAGACAGTTGCATTAGTACAACAACAACAAAAGAGTTGGGTGTATATAAAAAAAAGTTTTTCGTGTTGATGTAATAAAGTTATTTATCTCACGTGAACAATGATTTGGCAGCAAGTCCTGTTCATTATTGTGGTTACAAATTTTTAGACTGTATCGCCATGTAAAGAATTGCAATACCGGGATACCAAATACCGGTATTTTGAGCCATTTTGTACAATTTTGTAATGCCTGTATT